>CAJNIZ010048013.1:1579-22411 GCA_905231905.1 Symbiodinium pilosum | reverse complement strand
ACTGTGGGCTTCAGATTGCCCTCAATGCTCAGGCCCAAGACCTGAGGCTGAGAAGCAATGACCTTGGCCACCTGGGCTCGGCTGAGCCCAAGATCTTCGAGCCATGCCACTGTGGGCTTCAGATTGCCGTCAATGCTACAGCCCAACACTGATGGAGAACCAGCAATGACCTTGGCCACTTGGGCTCGGCTTAGCCCAAGATCTTCGAGCCATGCCACTGTGGGCAAGAATTTTACCTGGATGCTGCAAGCCCAAAGGCTAGGAAAGCTTCGTGCAATCCGGTTAGCTCTTTCTTCTGTGATATTCAATTCCCGGTCAAGAAATTGCTGCACAGCAGCCTTTTTGGTTTCAATGTCGAGCGTTAGAAGCGCCTCACTTGCAAATGTGCATGCATCCTGGAAACCACTATAGGCCTTGCGCGCTTGAAAAGCCAGGAGACGTTGCCGAAGATCAGGTCGCAGTTGATTGGGGAATTGTGCCAGAAGCGAAAGTACTATTTCATTCAAAGCTTTCATGAGCGACTGCTTCTGGCCTGCCCGCCACGCGTCCACTGTGATCTCTGCGGAGTGCCCCGAAAGCTCCATGCCGCGATGGCAGTGGCCCAGCCGCAGCACGCACGAACCAGGAGGTACGTACCGGAGCAAGGCGTCAGTCTTGCGTTCATCTGCTAGGCGACCCTTCTCACAATAGTGCCGGTAATGCCCGTCGTACTCCACGAACAGGGCCGCGTCCTCTGTTTGGAACATGCCATGCGCGACGATATCAGGGCACAGCCAGCGGGCCCCCCAAAGTTCCGAGGGCTCCACCGGGAAGTCCCTGAAGAGCTCCCCAATGGGCTCCTCCGGCATCAGCAGCACAGCCAGGTGGGACAGCAGCTCCACCTCCGCGAAGCTGCGGTGCACACTCCTTGGGCGGCCTGCCCTCCACCAGGCTGGTGGGCTTAAGGTTGCAGGGCCCAGAGTAAGGACTCCCAGCAGAAGGATGGGCAACAGCTTCTTTGTGCAATGCCTGCTACACCTCCATGGGACCCAGCGCCGCAACATTTTAGATCAGGCATCCCCTGTGATGCTTTTGAACCATCATTTCTCGCTGCGGAAGTTGCGCTGACAGGACTTGGAGACTGCACGTTCCCAGCAGTCTTTAGCTGAAGGCTCGCAAGCCCAAACAAAAACAGCAGGCAGCAGTCTGAGGCCCTAAATGCCGCCAAAGGTGCAGCCCGAAAAACTCTGAGGTACCCTTGATCAGTGCCTTCTCCTGCGCTTGACAGTGGGGATCGGCTAGCGACTCCAGGCTTAAATTTAGGGACCCAAATAACTTCAATTTCAGCAAGGCTTTGTGGCTTATTATGCAGTAGGGGTCGTAGGTGAACAATATTGGTAATTGTTCATGTTTCGACATGATCTTCTTTGACAATGCACATGCAACCTTCGTGCTAAGCACTGACAACGCTAGGCTTGGCCAAAGCCTACACAGTGATTTGAGGACTTATATCCCCCTAGGCCCTAAACCCTAAACCCTAAACCGTCTAGGCCACTCCTTGCATCTGGCGCTACGTAATGCAGCCCTGGCATCTGTGGTGCCTCCTCCGAGAAGCTGGGGAGCCGGTCACCACAGCGCTTCCGCATGCTCTCCTATATGATGGGGTTAAAAAGGTATAATGGAAAAGAAAATGGAAACTACTATAGTGGGGTTCTATAGGGTTTACGGAGGGATTATAGGGTGGATATTGGGGTAATATGGGTTGAGGATTGGGGGCCAAGGGCTTGAGCTGCTTGAAGACAACTGTTGTTGCTTAGGCGTACATATCTTCAAAAAAGCGGGCCTTCCGTTCACACCCTACGCAAACTCCTGACTGCACCTGTCCGCTCCACCTAAGAACGCTGAACCCTGCACCCCCACCCAACTCACTCAGAAAGAGTGACCCCGTGACCCTCTCTCTCCGCTCATTTCCCGCAGAGCCGAAAACACTGGAATGACTTTAACAACTCACCAATTCACAACAAAGGCACTGGATAGTCGCCCTTCCAGATGGGATCAGCAAACCTGTCGCGGGTGCGGGGAGAGCAGTCAGCGTAAGGATCAGTGCTCAGGAGACAGGGTTGGAGCTGTGTAGACTTGCTTCCGTTCAAGCTGTCATCATCCGCAGCATCCATCAGCACACACCTGAACAGAATGCCAGCAACCCTTCAAGATAAATGCTGACTCTGTACAGGCATTAGCCCTGAAGTCCATGTTAAACCGTGCTTCCAAATTCGTGCGTAGTCACTGTGAGAAGAGATGAAAAGGATACGGAGGACTCCGGCTGGGACAGTTCAAGAAACTCTACAAAGAAACTGTAAAACCTACACGTTCCATTTCAATCCTAAGGCCCAAACCCTGAATCCCAAACACCAAGCTAAATCCTACCTTTCCACATAATACCAGTTTCTGCTTCATTTCCAATGTCCTTCTTTTCCATGGGACTCTCCATTACTCGAATCCTGACCCATGAATTCTATTTACCCTGAACCATTTATCCTAGACCCTGGACCTCCGTGGACATGTTGTATGGGAGCCCAGGGGCCAGCCCAGCTGCCAATCCAGGGCCCGCTGTGCGGCCGCCTTGTCGCCCTCATCTTCCGTCAGAGGTTGCCTGCACTCATGGTTTAGGATTTTGGGTTTAGGGTTGACGTCTAGGAATGGGAGTTTCTGACTGGTTCTGAGTAGGGAATATGGGAATGTACAGGAATATATATATATATATGTATCTCTCTCTCTGTCTCCAGATATTATACAGATTATAGGGATTAAATTCCTTTCTTCCCTACTAAGAACCAGTAAGTTTTGGATTTGAGGTTTAGTGTTGAGGGATTCAGTCCAGGGCTGGGATTAAGGGTTATAAGGTTTGGGGTTGGCTTGCAGGTTGAATTTCAGGTTGCGGGCTTTGAGGTTACAGGGTGGGATGGCATTTAGGGTTTACGGTTTAACTTGGGGCCACTACTCAAAAATTAGAAAATGCTGTCTCCTAATAAAAAAGGCCATGAGTCATGAGGCTACACATTGTCATTGCTTTTGGGGGAGGGGGAAACCCTGGACCATAAACCCCAAACCCTAAACCCTGCCTCCAGTCCATGTTGAGGGTGATGCCGATGTCTCCCTTCTGCCTAGCCTTGAACTCATCGCGGTATCTCTTGACCTTGGCATTTTCAAAGGGTCCATGTAGCTATATAGGTGGCTGTCAAGATTATGTGCCGTATTATAATCGGGATCCCAAAAAGGACCATAATTTTGACAACCACCTATATGGTCTATACTTGGTCCCTGAATTAGGGATATGGGGACCCCTTTGGGCCCTAAGTATATACCAGGTATTACTTGACCGTGGCTGCAGCTGCAACAATTCTGTTCATGGGACGTGTATCAGCCATCTTTCTGGTCCAGGGTTGGGTTTTGGCTCTTAGATTTGGCTGAGCATTTGTTTTCTGCTCGGTGAACCTCTCTTTACCAGGATTCTAGCATGCTTTTGGGCACACACGCTGCACCCAAAACTAATTTACTTGTCCAAGGGCCGGTCGTAGAATGCCAGAACGCCTAGTCCCTACTCTCCTCTACTCCAAAGCTTCACATGGATTTCTCCCATGCGCCTTCTCAAATACGACATCTTCTGTCCTTAGGATGCCAAACTGGGAGCTTCCAAAAGGCAATCGCTCTGCTGCTCACCCAAGTTTGATGCGCCATCGTGCTTCATAGGGGAAGCATGGATTTGCGAATGCCCTTTATGCCCGTGTATGCCCCCTTTCTAGAAACCCCATGCCATCACGTAGCCAGCCCCGAACACTCAATGCAACAAACACCAAAAAACACTACACGCACTTGAAACTTCTCAACGCCCGCCAAACCCTACAGCCCCAAAGGGTAGATTCCTCAGGGGCCCCGAATCGGACAACTCCCGAAAACATTTACCCCTAGCAGGGAATTGGGAGGAATGAGGACGGTTTCTTAGAGAGTCTGTCTTAACTGGGGAAACTGGGAATCCTAGAAGCCCTTAAAAAACTGAAAAACGCTAAATCATTACGACCCCAAAACCCCTCAACTACGTTACGTCTATGCCCTTAAAAACTTGAAAACCCTAAATCCTTACAACCCCAAAACCCCTCAACTCCCCGACACCTCTATGAGACTTTCTCAGCTCCCGACCGCGCGAGCGTGGCTTAGGATGATGTGATGCGCCGCGATGTAAGGCTCCGTCTCTGGCTTCTCCTTTCTTTTACTGGGGGTTTAGGTATTTAGGGGCTTAGGGCTGTGGGTTTAGGGTGTTTAGTAGGGAACAAGGGAATACATTATATCCGGGGGACATAGGGATTATATTCCCCTATTCCCTACTAACCACCGGTAAGTTCTTGTGGGTTATGGGGATACACATAAGGGTTTAACGGTAGGACTTTAAGGTTTAGAGGATCTGGGGTTGGAGGCTTGGGTTTAGAGAGTTAGACGGCTTGGAGACGAGCTCCAGGCTCAGTATCTTCCTACACTATAACTAAACTGTCGGCTTTAGATACCTTGTGAACCATAGTCTAAGCTCCTAATAATCCCCTTTATAACCCTCCCTCTAATAGAGTTTAGACTATAGCTCATGTAGGGTTTCGATGTTCAGGATTCAGGCCTCCGGCTTTAGAGTTTCGGGTTTAGGGCTCTTGGGGGTTTAGGGTTTAGGGTTTAGGGTTCAGGGTGCTCTCGACTCATGCCCGGCTTGGAAGGCTGTCGGGATGTAAGGGTTTAGGGTATTGGGGCTTATGGGAATAATTTAGACATGAATGGGAAAGAACATGGAAACTGGGATACTTTGGTGGTCTACAGGGAGTACGAGTACGTCTGGCAAGGAACGGGCTAGGAAGAGGGCTGGGGTCCTTCGCAACTTTAGATTGAACGACAAACGTGGATGCTCAGGGCTAAGGCACTTTTGACACCACTCGTCATCGCATTGTTCAATGCATTGCTCACCTCTAGCCTTTCTGAAACTGGGTTGCTGTTAAGGAACTTAAATTAAGTTACCATAATGGGAATATATAGTAAATAAAAGGGTTTCCCCAATATAGTAACTTAATTTAAGTCCCTTAAAACCCTATCTTCCCCCAGTTTCCATTTCATTTTCCATGTTCTTTTCCATTTGATTCTCCATTATAGGGGGATAATATACCCTAAACCCTAAATCCTAAACCCGAAACCCTATAGTAATTTAATCTAAGTTCCTTAACAGCAAACCAGGAAAGGACCGTCGGCTCCAGAGTATAGGAGTCGGGCCAAGGCCATGATTACACAAAGGGCGCGCATTGCAAGCTTTGGTTCTGGTTTAGGCGTTTAGGGGTTCAGGGTTTAGGGGTTTAGGGTTTAGGGTTTGGGGGTTTAGGGTTTAGGGTTACAGTCTAGACGGCAAGTAGCTTTGTGAAGAGGGAATGAAGGCAGTTGCCTCTTCTGCATCCTTATAGATTTTCGCTTTGACGCCACTTCTTCTCATGCTGCGCAAGCCCAACATCTGCCAATGAAAGCTCTTGAAAGTACAAGCCTCAAACTGTCAACCAACAGCCTGAATCCTTCATGCCTTCAAAACCTTGGAGCCTGAACCTTGAACCCACAGCTTCTGATTGTTGTCCTTCTTGCCCGGGGCCATCTCGCCGTTGGCGTAACCCAGTACAGTGGAGCACCAGGGCTCATTAAAAGTGATCCAAGACCTTAGCAAGCTGCTCCACTTCTTAAGCTGCTCCACCTCTAGCTTGAAGTCCGTGACCAGAACCAAAACCGAGATCCGCGCCAAAACATTTGCATGCCGTTTTGCCAGGTTCTCCCTTCCCTGAACAATACAACATGCACTCCATGTCGTACTACATGCTGCAAATGATACAATCTCAAAGCTCCACGCTCCTGGTATATACATGCCCATCGACACAACGGGGTTTAATGCTACTGCAAGGCTCAAGGGCCCTTCATAGACCCTAAAGCTTCCTTTCAAAATCTTACAACCCTAAACTTTAGACAGCCCGCCTAAATCCTGAGGGCTAAACCCTCAGCCATGAGCCCTGAAGCCCAAACCCCCAAACCTAAGCCCATGGATTAGGCTTTAGGGTTTAAGTGTAGGAGTTTAGTGATGATTCGGGTTTAGGGGTTTGGAGGTGTAGGGGCTGAGGGGTTAAGGGATCAACGTACCTAAGCCCTAGGCGCACATTCATTGGGCCCCTGGCTTGATCCGGTCGCCGAAGAGCTTGAAGCAGGTGACCGAATAGTGCTCGAAGTCGTCGACGACCTTCCCAGGAGGCAGGTACGGCATTTTCAGGCTTACGGCTTTCTTAGTCGATGTTTCCCCTCAGCAAGAAATAAATAGTGTTTTTGGAGCCTTGTACAGAAACCCATACCCCCAAAGAAGTAGAAAGTGTTTATAAAGGATCCCTAGGGTTCTGACCTTACATGCTGTTGCCTACATGTCAGAACCAATCTCGAAAGGCTCGTGCTTGTTTTCAGTGTCCACCCCTACCAAATGTTTCGCTTCCTAGAACAAATCTGACCCTAAGGGTTTAGGGTTTAGGGATCCCAAACCTGAAGCCCTGACATTTTGAGGTGATCCCCCACCCGCTGAATATGACAAAAAAACAACTGGATATCATGGCCAGGCTCCAAAATGTACCCCAGACCCTAAGCCCTAAACCCTCTACCCTAAACCTAACCAACCCAAAGTACTCCAGAACCTAAACCCTAAACCATCAGGAACGCCTGGTTTTCATCTCTTTGAAGCCCTACCGCGTGACTACTACGGTCTCAGTACCATCCAGACCACTACGAAAATTACCACGCATCTTCTTTTGGTCATTCCCTCCTACAGTCACACTTGCCAGAATGGGTTGGTAGTGGTTGTAGTAGCCCAAGGGTAGTAAAGCCCCTTTCAGGACAGTTCCTGGGAGGAGGAATGCCAGAGCATCTCCTGCAAAATGTTGATTTCATTAAGCTCCTATATCCCTATACAAGATGCTTAGTACATCCTACCACGCCTAGACTAGTCTTACTTGAGGCCTACTCTTGAGGATTTTTAACTAATGTCATGATTGCAAACAAAACTTCAATCAACAACCTTGTAGTGCTATATGGAGACCTTTGGCCAGTATTTAAAACCAACTCCTGGCCGTGAATCTTGCACAAAGAGCTGAGACATGTACTCCCCAGGCCCCCTATAGACCCTCTACGCAAGCTAATAAGCCCTAAAGCCCAAACCTGGTGCAATACGCCGAGAATCCTTACATGTTCGGACGTTATATTGCCTGGAACGTCAGAGGGACTTAGTGTATGCTGTATACTTAAAAATCTCGATACACAATATGGTAGCCCGAACAATCGCATGATTGACTTACTTACCAAGTCCCCCTGGCCCCGAAGCCTTAACCCCAAACCCTAAACCCAAAACCCAACAAATCCCTATATACCCCTATAAATAACATCCCTATATAAGCTATAGTTTAAACTCATAGTATCCCTCTTAAAATCCCCTATGGTAGTCCCCGATACAATCCCCTGTATAACCCCCCTTCTTGGAGCTGAGACTACAGCTCCTATTCCCCCTCGCCCTCGCCCGCCTTGCGGCTGAGCCAGCCCCCATACTCATCCTCCAGGCACTGGGGCAGGTCCCAGTGGTAGATCGTGGCCAAGGGCCTTTGAGGCTGGGATTTGCGGTTCAGTCAGGCTTTGAGGTCTAAGCGTTTTTGTTGTTTGGGGCCTGGCGTGTGGGATATTGGGGGTGAGGGTTCCAGGTTTTGGGTTTTGGGGTTCTGAATTTGGGGTCCAAGGCTTAGAATGGGTCTTACGGATGATTATGGGGATCTCGATCAGACTACTTTGAGGATCCCTTCCCCCACTCCCAACCATGCATGAGTAAGAATAGGAGTTCGAGATAAATCTCAAAACGTGATAACTGCTTACTAGAGGGTATTCAGAAGAGTGGCAAGGGATATTTCCAAACCAAGCTACCCTCAACTAGGGTTCAGGGTTTAGGGCCTAGGGTTTAGGGTCTAGGGTTTGGGGTTATGTTTGGGGCTCCGGTCAAGCAGCATGAAGATTCTTATCAGACAATGATGAAACTTCAACCGCTCTAAGAAGTTTCCATAAATAGGAGACCTCAATTTAGACCCCAAGATACTACGGTACTCCTCATTACAGGGAACCCCTCATTTTGGGACACCCACATTACTTGACAGATACCAGTGGCTTGATGCCGTTGGCCAGCAGCTCATCCAGCAGGCTTCCGTAGAACTTTATGGCCTGCTTGACTTACTGGTTCTTAGCAGGGAAGGAGGGAATACATTTTGTATGGGGTTACAAAGGGCTTAGGGTTTAGAGCTGAATATATTGTACAGGGATTATCTAAACCCTAAACCCTCCCTTATTCCCTTATAAGAGCCAGAGTAAGCTAAGGTTCAGGCAAAGGTATGGCTTCACAGCACCCCAAAGCGTAAACTTTAGTAAGCCCTGCCCCCTAACCCAGTAACCCGAACCCATACACGGCACACAAACCGCCAAACAGCCAAAAGCCTGGAAACCCCCCAACCCCAAACCTATAAACCCTGAACTCTAGACCCAATACACCCCGATATCTCAGTGAACTCCAGCCCCACTCTCACCCCCTCCAACTCCATCTGCGGCCTCTGGGTTCGGTTCTCCTCGCCCCTTCGGCAGAAGTCGTGACCAGGAGATGGAGAAGCGGTAGGCTGGAAGATTCAGCTCCTTGGGCACTTCAGGGTTTAGGGCTTAGAGTTCAAGGGTTTAGGGTTTAGGCGCTGGAAGATTCAACTCCTTAGGCTTTCAGTGCATCAGGGTTTAGGGCTTTGGGGGGTTTAAGCCTTTCGGGCTTAAAGCTCCAAAGTCTGGGGGTTAGAGTTGAAAAATCGGGGCTCATAGGGTCAACCTCTACCTGAACGCTACAACCGACCCCAAGCGCCTTCATCAACTTGACATCCTCCTTGAAGCGATGGTAGTGATCGCAGGCGGTGGTGCCGTTGTCCCCGTTCTTGACCTGCGAAACTTAAGTACCAAAGGGGGTATTTCTGGGATCGCAGAAGATATGAGGACTATGGCCTAACAATTCGAGATATTCTAATTTCTACCCTGGTGCAGAGATTGCAAAGCAGTCATTAAGAGGCACTTGTTCTCATTCCTAGGTGGGGCAATTTGGGATTTGGGTCCAATATGATCCCATGTTTTTGGGGGCCTTCTACGCAGCATAGCCTTAGGCCTTAGATCCTAAACCCCAAGCCCTTCAAGGCCCAAACCCCCCAGCTGAATCTGCCCATGTGACCCTCCCAAGAATCATATCTAGATCTGTGGTGGTGGGTTTAAACAACTGAAAAAACATGAACATTACTTTCAGAACAGACAATATAAGGAAAAGGAAAATAATGTGCAGAACATGCCTAGATCCCCTAAACCCCATGGTCTGGCCTTGCCCTCTGTGGCACAGAACGTGTCCCAGATGCCTTGAAATGTTCAGAGGACATAGGGGTTCCATCAGTTACTGAACGTAGCTGTAGAAGGAGATCTGAAGGACTTTCTGAGGATTCATTCGGTCTTGTGTACTGTCATTCATATAGGCCACAAAAGTGCAAGCCTTCTGGTGTTATTCTTTGAATCTATAGAAGGGAAGTGAAGCATTAAGCTAGGGAGACCCCATAGAATTGCCATAGAGCTGGTACTACCACTCCCAGAAGGGTTTAGTTTAGGGCCTAGGCTTCTCAAAAATTCCGGGCCATGGGGACACTAAGGACCTGCAGGGACTGCAGGGGATTAGATGCATCCCTACTAGGTATCATAGGCGAGTCATTTTGAGGCACTTCAATGGAGGCGTCTTATATGAAAGGCTTTTCAAAGCTCCTTTCTTAGGCTTCCACGTTAGCTTACTGAACTCTACACATTTTAAAACGTCTCTGTATATCCATAAATAGCCCCTCTAGCCCTACAGATGTCGACATAAGCCCCGTGGACCCCATACCCAAAACCTACTTCCTAAGCCCAAAACATTCAATCCCCACACCCTAAACCTTAAACCCCAAGTCCTGCACCCACCCAGATTCTACACTCTAATCAGTAAGCCCTGAAATCCTCGTGTTCTAGATCCCCACCACAAAACACTGCAAACCTCCACACCTCCAAACCTTAAACTCCAACTCCAACCCCTAAACCCCCAAACCCTACCCTTCCCCAAACTAGCCCCGAATAGGCTCCTTGTAAGGGGATAGCCGTCTACAAAGGGCCACTTTTCAGGATCCAGGTTCGAAGCCCCAAGCCTTAAACCCTGAAACCCAAACCCCAAAACTTGAACGCAAGGCCTTAAACTTCCACCCTGAACCCTTCACCCAAAACTCCCCCCAAACACCTACTTAAACCCTGCCTCCAAAACCCTAAACCGAAGACCCTAACCCCAAGAGACTCAAACACCTTCACGCGGCAGCGCGGCAAGCTGTGCGCCCGCCCTCGAAGGCGGCTCCCTCAATCTGGTAAGCCGCCGTGGCGCTGCCCCAGAGGAAGCCCTTCCTGGGGTCGGGTACCAGCCCTTGAAAGGGGCTACGTGAGGATATATAGGGATGTCTAGGGATATGTAGGGATGTAGAGAGAGTAGGGCATAATGATGGAGAATGAAACGGAAAAGAAAACAAATATGAAACGGAACTTAGGTTTATGTAGAGGGCTACTGAGACACACGTATAGCTAAAGCCTGAATAATTCCCAATATTGTTCCCTCAAGACCCTTATGCAGCGGCTGTAGCGTGATATGCTGCAAAGCCCTGCTCGAATCGTTTAGGCCCCTGCACCCTGCCGAACCCCACCAAGAATCAAAATCACAATAGTGTTGGCCCAAAACAGCAACAATGGTGATGATGATGATGATGATGATGATGGTCCCATGCCCCCTATCCCGCTACCCCCCGCCCCGCTAGGGTTGGGGGTTTAAGGGTTCGGGGGTTAGGACTTAAGGTTCAGGCTTCAGGATCTATACCTGAGCCTGAGCATTTTGGGAGATAGGACGTAGGGTGACCAGTTCAGCTTCTCAGGTCTAGACAAGGGGGTTTCACCCTAAACCCTAGATCGTAATGATTAGCGAACATTCAGGCTGCATCAGGGTTACTGGCTCACGCTAGGTGATGCCCCTTACAGCCTTACAGTAATACTTAAGACTTAACAAAAGAGTCAATAGGAGTTGTAAGAGCCCCATCATAGTACCCCTTTGAAGGCAGTTTTTGTCAGGGGGAATGATCCCAAGGTCGAGGAGAAAAAACATCAGAAGCTCAGTCCTTAAGCCTTAAATCCTAAACCCTCAACGCAGACAGCTGGCTTTCATGAAGCTTGCGCAGGACCCACCCACGCCCTTCCGCTGACCCAACCCAATACGGCCCAGAAACGGGAATTCCAGGGTCACCATCTTGCCTGCCTAGGTCATCAGCAAAACCAAAAGAGTTTGGGGTTTGGGGTTACCCCAGCTGGTCTTTAGATAGACGATCCCTTTCGATGCCATGGGCGATCCATACCAGCAAAGGAGGACTAAAGGGTTCAGGTTCTGGGGCTTAAGGTGTCGGAAGCCTAGAGCCTTGGGCTGGGTGTTCTGACTTAGCCTAGTCAAGCGAGCATTGTGTTGTGGGTGTTCAAAAAAAGTGTCCGGAATCCTGACTTTCCCCAAAGCTCAGACCCTGAAGCCCCATAATTCCACCTCAGGCGGTGGTACTACTGTTCTGGCTGCTCTTCCGGAGGGGGCTAAGCAACTACCAATATACTTACCCCTTTACGGAAATTATACTAGGAGTCCAAAACAAGAATGCGGTTGATCATATTGTTTCATCCTGAAAACCCTTCTTCCACTTTAGCTTCCATGTTCGTTTCCATTTGACTCTCCATCATTCCTATGTCCCCTTCAATTACATCCCTGTATAAGGGTTAACCCCTAGAAGACCATGACAATCGGTAACTGCTTAGGCCCCAGCATCATTTGAGCTATAGTCTAAACTCCTAGCATCCCCCTTAATAACCCCTATACTACTCCCCTACATAATCCCCCTATATAACCCCCTTTAAGGAACTTAGACTCTAGCTCATTTGATGAAAGCTTTCTGCTTGGAGCCAGAGCTACCGGCTTCTTCTTGATGGCCCCTGCCGCGGAACTTGCTGGACCTCTGAAGTTCGGGTCTAAGGGCCTGAGGCTTAGCAATGTGTTCATACGTTAGGGATATTTTGGCTACGGCGTAGCAATTCCAGTTCTGGAGTAGGGTTTACTCTTCACAGTTTATGGATATGTTGGCAGGGATTTGGTGCTGAAACCTGTGACTGTGGCAAAACTACCTGCATGGTTTGCATGGATTCAGGTGGCGCCTCCGAGGAACTCCAAAGGAGTTAGGGCCCCAGCTATCGGTCTGGATAGGATTACAGAAAACTGTAATTGCACACCAGCGTACTACGACGCGGGCCTAGAAAGCCAGAAATTTGAGGGCCTGGAGATGTAGAGATTGAGGCTCTGGGAGGATGTGGCGAGATTCGGGATTCTGGGATAACACACATGCGGCTTAAGCCCGCGATGGTGGAGATTCAGCCTGAGATGATTTTCAACAAACGGTACCATGATCAGTAATAGTAATAATTGTAATAGGAATGGTAATAATAGTAATCATAGCAATAATAGCAATGGTAATAGGAAAGGATTCCCCTGTGCGAGGCCGTCTTTCAGAAGAGCCACGAGCAACTTTCTACAGGGTCAACATCCGCTCCCTCCGGAACAGCTGGCACTGGTCCGCACCCTCATGAAAAGAATCATGTCTGGTAATGAGTTGTCCCTCTGGTGTACCCTGCGCAAGATGCATCCTAGATCAGGAAGATGGCGGAAGGTCTACGAAACCAGCTGAAATCGCTACAAAAGCACTGCAGCTATTTCATTCCGCAAACATCCGCTTCAGCGATCCCAGAAAACTTCCCTGCTGGGTAACTTCTGGATCTGACACTCACATAAACCCAGCTACTCCCCATCTTCCCGCAAGCCCCATGGAAGCCCAACATCTCTCGCCTTGCCTGTGCTTAAGGGGGACTGGATATTGCTCTTTTGCAAGGATTAAGACAGGGATCCGCAGCGCCATTACTCGGGGTTTGAACCCCAAAAAACAGTGACCCTAAACCCTAATCCTAAACCCTAATCCTCAACCCTAATCCTCAACCCTAATCCTCAACCCTAATCCTAAACCCTAATCCTCAACCCTAATCCTAAGCTCTAAGCCCTAAATCCTGGACCTTCAGCCCTAAACCCTACCACGATGTCACAACCACATCCAGCTGAGTCGCGCTTCATGGCTGAGAGCGAAGCGGCACCGGGCACGTCTCTTGGGCTGATCTTTGTTTGCCGCTGGGAGCCGGAAAAAATGCAGGTAGGGTTTAAGGTTCAGTGTTTTTGGGGTTTGGGGTGTAGGGCTCTGGGAAAACCCCCTGAAGCAAAGTATATGCATGCAGTATGTAGGGTTTAAGGTTCGGGGTGTAAGGTTGAGGATTTAAGGGCTTATGATTTGAAGCTTCATATCTAAAGTTTGGGATGTAGGACCTGGATGTTTTGGCGCGAGGTCTAAGTCACAGATCTGGGGCTTCAGGCTTGTTATGTTTTAGGAGTTGTGCCCTAAACTCCAAACCCTAAACCGATTGCTTGGGATCAAGAGTTTGGGTCTGAGGTCATGCCAAGCTTGGGATCTGGGCTTTGAGGCTCCGAATGTTGGCTTCAAGGTCAAGGGCTCAGCCCGAATTTGAAGCTTAGGGGTCAGGGTTTAGCGTTTAGGGCTTAGGGTTTTGGGGACTAGGTCTCAAGATTCGAGGCTTGCGGTTTGCAGCCCAGAGTTTAGGGGTAGGGTTTAGGATGTATGTGTTTGCAGGGTCATGGAAATCCCAGGCTGAACTATGGTTCAGGGCTATTAAGACCTACATGTCAAACATGTCCAGCTTGGAGCCTAGGTTTCAGGGATTCAGGGTATATCTATAGTAAATAATAGGGTTTCCCCAATATAGTAACTTAATTTAAGTTCCTTAACAGCAACCCAGTATAAGGGCATAGGTTTGGGATTCGGGGCTTAGGGTTTTTGGATGACTTTGGGTTTGCCAGGTCCTGGGGAATCGTAGGGTTTCAGGGTTTAGGCTTTAAGCCTCAGCTAAGTTTGATTATTGAAGCTCAACTGTCACCGGGGGTTTTGTACTTGTGCATTTCATGGCTCCATTGTTGGTTCCCTACGAATGACCATACAACATAAAGTGTAGAAAGTGCCTTGTAATACTCTGTGGGCACAAGCCTTCAACAATCCCGATCAAACCCGTTGTTTTTTGCCTCTAAACTCTAAACCCTAAACCCAAACCCTAAACCCTATACTCACTCCCCATTCTCCACCCCTTGAGCCCTCTGATAGTTTCCCCTTTCCACTCCAAAGCCAAACATATCACCCCACATCCCTTCATAGGGACCTAAGGGTACTTACACATCCCTAAATCCCCGCTTTCAGTGTTAACCCCTTATCAAGCCGGCGACTACAGAGCTGAACCCTCAGGCCGCGAATGTACGAATTGCAGTTGGTGATTCTACGCCCTAAGCCCGGAAATGAAAAAGCTAAAAATCAAGAGGTAAATAAAGCCTACAAACTAAGCACCTAAAAGTCTCAAACAAGCCTTGCAACGAACTCCTGACGATTAAACTCTCCGCTGCCACCGAAAAACTGATATGTACTCTCGAAGGGCCTACGTAGTAGGCACGGGAAGCATATCATGCTATGGCATTAACTTTGGACAAGAAGAGGAAAGTTGTTCCAATTATTCCGGGCTGAACTTGGGCTTTGCGTTCCAGATTTTGATTGAGGCCTCTTGAAACCATCCTAAGCCACCGTCTAATCCCCATAGAGCCTCTGTGGAGGGTAAGCCCTGATGGTCTAATCTGCTGCAATTCCCCACATCTTCAGTGCGGTGCTTCCGCCTTACAGCTTCGTGCGCCCATACCACATAGATGCCACACACATACACAGAGACACCCCTCTTGGACCTACCTACCTACCTACCTACCTACTTACATACGTAGGCACATACGTACATACATACGTACGTGTGTGCATGCATGCACACATACATACATACATACATACATACATACAGACATACAGACATACAGACATACATATATGTATATATACATACGGCAAATACACATGGATACATACATTCTTCCCAGCAGAGCCCCGAGCAACTGTTTTCTGTCGGAAAACTGCGGGGCACCGTATGGCGGCTTCTAAAACCTAGGGTGCGAAAATCCGTCAGTCGGATGTTGATAGAGCTGGGCGATGCTTATAGATTAGGTGGACCCCCTACCCAGTAATAGTGACTATAAGGTATAATTAGGATTATATTGGGGTCCTCTTATGTTCCCATTTTACCACCACTACAGGGTGGGGGTCCTCCTAACTTAAAGACATGGCCACCATCTTTGAAAATGCCTCTTCGCTACGGTGATTGCATCTGCAAAGATCTGGCAGCTCGTTCACACTGATAGCCACGCCTGGGGGGGTTCCCAAAGTTGGGCGTCCCTGCAAGGGTTCTCTACAATATGGAATGTCGTACATTCCAAGATACATAGAGGAACCTTGGTTTTGTAGAAACTCGCCCATCTTGTTCCTCGTTGGGACAGTTTTTCAAACAGAACTACATCCCTTCTTGAACTTTAGGTCTAAGAGCTGGAAATTACGTTTAAGTATCCCCTAGGCATCTAAACCTTAAACCCTAGACCCTTAAACCTGGGCATGGGAATTGTCCATCAACATCATCAGGGCCGACGGTCAGGAATCAGGCAGCGCAGGCCTGCCAGCAGGGCTTACTTGGAGGGTCAGGGGGACTTCGTGACAATGGAAAAGAAAATGGAAACTACTATATATATATATATAGGTTTTAGGGCTTAGGGTTTAGGGTTCTGGGGACTTAGTAAGTAGGTTGAAAATTAGGATAACTAGAGATGTGGATTATAGAGTTTACTAACCTACTTTTACCACCCCCCGTGACCCCCCCAAGTACCTTCTTCTAAACTAATCCTAAGGCTTCTCCAAGTTTTGAAAATTTGGGGGTTTTGGGTCTCGAATACAATATGGTCTGCCGGGTTCTGGTACCTAAAAACAAAATATTTGTGCTCTTGCACCCTTAGGGTAAAATGGAAACCTGATGGGCCTTCTGGTAAACCTACTGTCCCTGGCAAAGGCTCACATGGGGTTCCATGCTAGTCTGTTAGAGGGTACGTTCAGGGCCACTGGGAATCCATGTTTCGCATTTTGCCAGCAACGGGAAACCTTCAGGATAGCCAGGAAGCTTGAGCAACAGTACTTCCACTCTCCTGCTTCAGGTCACCAGTTTTCAGGGGATCCATTAAAAAGCAGCAATGTTGGAGATGCTAAGGCTTAACTTAGTCATTGATGGCGTGGTCTCCAGGGTCTTGGGAATAGGGCGTAAGTCATGGTCTGCGATCCAGGGCTGAAGGTGTGGAATCGCTGGTGTTAACAGGACCGGTGAATCATGCGAGTGCTTGGGAAGGCCGGTGGTATAAAAACAATTGCCGCAATTGTTAAGCACCCAATTGCTACGCGGTTTGCTTGAAAAGAATGATGAGGGCTGCACTGCAGCGTGCTGCAACTTCCAGAGCATGCACCTCCAGACGCCACGCATCCCTGAGGTCGACCCCAGTGTAGACCCAAAAATAATTCAATCCTTCAGTCTAGGGGCCCCCATGAAAAGGAGGGAACCCAACATTTTGGGAAACACACATATGTCATTCCAGCAACGCATGCCTCACGTCAATCTGGCGGTAGTTGCCAGACACCTGCACTTGGCCAGTTCTGCGCCTGCCATGCAAGAGGACACGACACGGTTTAGGGTTTAGGGTTGAATGCTTAGGGTTTAGGGCTTAGGACTTCTCAGGTTTAGTGGATAATAGACAGGAGGGGATTTCCTTCTCAAGTCCTCTTAAGGCGGTTATAAGGACATGTAAGGATTAAATTCAGGAAGAGGGTTTCTGCACATGGGGGGTCCCTTAGGGACCCTTTGGATCCCTTCAGGCATTGTGGAGGAGACATGTTTGGAAACACACCAGCGATGCCAGTATAACTTCTGAATACAAATCCGAAAGCGTCCCTGTAATAGGACTCACGACAGGAAACAACCCCAGTAACAACACTCTAAACCTTAAGCCCTAGAGCCTAAACACCTCAACCTGAAAACCTAACAAAACCCCATACCTTAATATGCTAAAACCTGAACCACTAAAACCGCGTAAGCCTTCCATCCTAAACCCTCAAAACGCAGATACACTCTGAAGCTTACACCTCCACAATCCAACTGCTAAACCTTCAACCCTAAAGCCTCCTCCCTCATCCCCACCCCACAAGACACTAGGGAAACGAACACATCCCCGCATAACCCCTGGAAAAGATAGTATTGGCTTCTATGAAAGCCTTTCAGTTTGGTACCTTAAACCCTGAGGCCCCAAGCCTAACCCCAAACTCTAAGGTCCTAAGCCTAAAACACTAAACATCCACACCATGAACTCAAAACCCTAAACCCCACATCCTAAACCCTGAGCCCTAAACCCTGCACCCCTTCATCCTGAGCCCCTAAATCCTGCACCCCGAACATTAAACCCCGCACCCTAAACCCTAAGTCCTGAACCCTTAACCTTGAAGGCCTTGCCGGCTTTCGAAGCTGGTGGCCCTGGCATCCGAGGCTTGTCCAAAGGCTGGGTAACTGCTGGGGAACTTACCATAGGGTTTAGGGCTTAGGGTTCCTTAAAAGGGGCCATGGGGGTACATCATGAATATATGGATCTATCAATGATCTGGCTTTACAGGTTTTAGGGCAGGTTTAGGGAAATATTAGCCCAATAAAGGAGGATTGAAGGGAAAAGAACATGGAAAATGAAATGGAAGCCAAGCTTACAAGGGTTCAGGTAGGGATATAAGGAACTCCCAGAGCGCGTGTGAAGGTGCAATTCGGTTTAGCCCTCGTTTTTTGGGTGTGTTTAAGGGTTTGGGAATTAAGGCTGAGCAAGTTTTAGGGCTTTGGGTTTAAAAGCTTTGCGGTTTTTAGGACGCATTGCTTAGGGTGTCGACAGAGGGAAGGTGTGCAAGAGTACAGGCTCACCCTAAGCCTTAAACCCCTTACCCTAAATCCTAAACCCTTATGAATTACAGTTTAGACTATCAGAAAACCACGGCGCCCTAAACCCTAAACCCTAAACCCCATGCTTGTTACAAACAACACTCCGGAAGGAGACGGAATCTGACTGCTGAAGGCATGCCGCCCTCGTCAGCACTAAAGCCAAAGACGTTTAAAGGCTGCACCACCTTACTGGGGTTAGTAGGAAGCAAAGGAAAGAATATGTATGTATATATATATATAATATAGGGTTTAAGGTTAGTAGGGAAGAAAGGAATAGAAATATAGTATGTAGGGGTTATATGAGGACAATACTCCCTCATTCCGTACTTAGCACCAGGAAGCTACTGTCCTTCAAAAGTGATCCGTGCAGGAACCACCAGGCGCACATGCACCTGATATTCGCTCTTCCAAGCCTGATAAAACCCCAACTGAGGGTTTAGGGTTGAGGACATTCTGAGCCTTAACTTGAAAATCAGCCCTCAGAAGAGGACCCAAAGCCCTAATCCCTGAACCCCAAACCCTAAACCTGAATCCCGGTATAACAGCTTAGAAACCTATACAGCCTCTATGTAGACCCTAAGTCCCAATCCTCACCCCTAGGCTCCTACATGATCCCCATGCGCCATTAAATGCTGCCTGGCAGTACATTACCGGGGCATAGATCTTCTCGCGCGCCTGCCGGTGGGTTTGCTCAAATGGGTTTAGGGGCCTTGGGGTGTACGGGTGGGTCAGGTTTAGGGCTTGGGCTTTAAGGACGCAGGCTTTTTACTTTGACACCTGGTGACAGCAAGCTTCCAGAACAAGCAACCTGAACTTTCGAAGCTTGCTAAGTACTCCCCCAACAGGTCTGCCTGTGGCCCCCGGACATTATTTTCATGATTTAGGCCACAATGACAACCATGCCAGCATCAAATGATGCTGTAGTCATGTGGTACTGCAAGCAAGGTCGTCCTTGCCTAACTTCAGTTCCTTCGTAGACCCTGCAGATCGCGCGCACAATGCGCCAGCTCATTGGTAGTTTACCAAGCTAAGGGGACCCCCAATAACTATAGACCCCAAAATACTATAATCCCGATTATACCGACCCCCCAAAAATGGTACCTTAATCTTGGGAAACCCTAAACCCTAAATTGTGGTTTCCATTTTCTCTTCCAATATCCCTATGTAAACCCTAATTCTGGTAAACCCGTAAATGGCTGGCACATGCAGCCTAAACCATGGCCTTCTGAGGACGAACACCAAAGGGTCTGTGAGCTTGGCACAAAATAGATTTAGGGGTTTTAGGGCTTAGGGGTTTAGGGTTTTAGGGTTTAGGGCGTTTAGGGTCTAGGGTTGAGGGTGGGGGGGCCTGTTTTCTGGGAAGAATTATACTAACATACAGTAGGGACCCTCAAGCTTGCATTCTTCTAGAAGCACGTGAACTATAGTCTAAGCTCCTTCAGGGGAGTTACATAGGGGACTATATAGGGGACTCTTATAGAGATTATGAAGGGGGATGCTAGGAGTTGAGACTTTAGCTCATGTGAATATTCTTCAGTCTTGCTTCTCAGGGGTGGGGAATGGAGGAGCGGATATCTCCAGTACTTTGTAATCAACAATCAATAATCAACAATCAACCCAGTGGAATATGCTGGTTGCCACTTTGTTCTCCCTTCCCTAAACCCTTTGGTGGTGTTCACTGTCCGGTATTCCCTACTAACAACCAGCAACACAGCCCTAAATCCTGCAAAATATAGATTCCAATGAAGCATCTGCCTTTCCTATCCCTGCTACTTAATCTACCCTGGATTCTTCCCAATAACTTAGTTTCAGCTGTCTCTTGGGTATATACATTTTTTCGGAACCCACGTAGCCAAACCCTCGGTCCTTCAAGCTAAACCCTGAACCCTAGGCCCTAAACCCTGAAACCAAAGCCCTAAACTCTAAACCCTAAGCCCTAAACCCCAAGCCCTAAGCACCAAACCCTAAGCCATTGACCCTTAAGCCTCTAACCACCACCAACGAGCAAAGCCTAGCCTTGGAGTGCCAAGCTGCCACTGCAGCAGCGAACTCGATGTCCTGCCACACACACAAAGCGAATCGGGTGGGTAGGGCTTAGGGAATTTACAAGGGTATATAGGAATATGTGGGATCATATGGGGCTACATACAGTAGAGGGTTCTAAAGGGGCATATAGGAGACACGGTTGCTGTTGGGAAACTGGGGTTGCACAGAGATCATAGGCGACTCAAGGAAGTGAAATTAAGCCGCCGTTATATGGAGATTTTTAGTAGAGAATGGGGATTCCATCGTCATAGCAACTTTGCTTAAGTTCCTCAACTGCAACCCTGTTGACTGGCCAGCGGTGCAAGCATATGTGTTCTTCTTGGGTAGGGCCCTTCAAGAGACTATGGGATATGCGTCCTATCATGTAAGGGGATTCAGGGTCGCTATGTTGCAAACTGTTACGGGATGTGTATACTTATTGGCAGGGGTGGGCTGTTTCATCAGTCTAGCGTCACTAGAATACTTGCAAGGCTTGAAGTTAAGTCATCATGGGCCCTTTTCTATACAAAGCGCCATGTGGGGGAGGGGTCTCAAAATGATCGATATAATCCCCTATATAACCCCCTTTTAGAAGTTTAGACTATAGCT
>CAJNIZ010048012.1:0-25936 GCA_905231905.1 Symbiodinium pilosum | reverse complement strand
AGCTCATGCTGCAGGCGTTTAGAAGAGGGCGGCCGCAGGGGAATCAAGCGCTGTACGTTTGGGATAAGGATTTTTAAGCAAGGTTTTCAAATCCACTCAACTTGCTTCAGACATTTACAATCCATGTACCGTCCCAAATTGGGAGCCCCCAGAATCCCCGCATAATCCCTATACATAGAGTCGGGCCCCTGAGGCCTGCAATCTCGCTTCCCACACGCAGGCTTCTTCCAACAAATTGCTTAAACCCTAAACCCTAAATAGTAGTTTCCATTTTATTTTCCATTATCCCAATATAACCCCTACATAATCCCAATATAGCCCCAAATAATCCCTATTTAACCCCCACATACCTATATAACCTGAGGCTGGAAACCTTCCCAGCAGCAGAGACCTGGATCCAGAAGCTGACCAGTCACCACCCCAGGCTTACCCCAGGCTTGGATTTACTGGGGGTTAGTAGGGGAAAAGGGGATATACTATATAGGGATTCTTATTCTCTACTTACCACCAGCAAGTGAATCTCCGCATGCACAGCAGGCCCCTCCCCGAAATAGATTTAAAAATCTATGTGGCTGACGAACTTCGTATTCTTAAAGCGCTGGAACCCATTGATCTTGCAAGCCATCATTAGATTCCAAGGCTTGCGTCATCTGAGGTTCGGCTCAGCTTGTGTCAGAGCAAGATGGGAACCAGGAAGGATTTGGTAGTCACACTTTCCTGCAGCTGGCACAGCAGTTCCGCCCCTCATGGACTGGAAACGGCAACTGTCTCCTTATGGACTTTTAGCTGACCGGAGGGGCTTCGGCAGCGGTAGCGCCAACACTGACATCAGATGAGGTCGGTTTGTTGATATGGGGAGCCTCAGTGCAGGTTTTGGAAGGCAATGTGACGCGCAGGCAATCTTGCATGCAGGCAGGGGTCTAGGCTCCAGCTTTGGGAAGATTACGCTGAACAAAGTCCGCAGTACGGGAGGAGGAGAAGGCTCCTCAAAAACTGCCGAACAGATGGCAGTTCCAGGCCCCAAGATAGCGTATTTTCAATCTCCTGGGCGCAGCAGATAGGACGCAGAGATTGGACGCAGCCCCATGCTTCCCGTATACCGACTGGAAGTTCCCAGAACATGAACGATCGCATGCACTGAGGTTCTGAGCCTGTCGAGTAGGAGGCAGCGTGCCATCCGAGGCAGAGCATGGAGTTTCCATTTCATGTTCCATCTGTTTTTCTGTTGGATTGAGGGGCTGTGGGGGAACCATATTAATCACTACTACATACCCAGAATATGGAGAAAAATGATTTTCTGGTCCTTCAAGCTGATTGTCTCATAGCATGCTTGCATACCAGGCCCTCCTTGATAGGGAAAACGGAGGGGTTTTTTAAGCAACAAGCGAACAGGGGACAGCATGCTTGCCAGCAGGTTTTAATAGACTCGTGCCCGACATTCTGAAGGTTACATCACGCAGAGTGAAACCAGACTTCTCATCTGCACGTGGCCTGATGCTACGAGTAAAGACAGTTCCCCACATGCAATGTGCAACAAGATAGGAAACCGAACATCACGTAGCACAAACCTTGGCAAAAACAAACATGAAACACGGAACCCGTACCAAGAACACCGAGACAAGCACATCTTTCAGCAAGCATCAGCGCCTGTCTACAATACAAGCGGCCAAAGTACTTTGGCACACACCTTGCCCATGCCGAAGCCACAAACAGTCGCTCCACTGCCACTCTGTCCCATTCACTGCTACTATGGGATGCAGCTGACCCCTTACCCTACCAAGCTTGTACTGTAATTGTGACAAGTCCGCACCAACATCATCACCTTTATTTCGAGGCATCCATGTTGAGACAAAAGACTCGTGACATTTGCCTGAGTAATTACACAGCAACCCAGCTTTTGGGATGACCACTAAGAACCCCAACATCTATCCATGTAGTAGTTTCCATGTTCTTCTCAGTTAACCCTGTATAACCCCCCAAATCCCTTATTCCCCATTAATCCTAAACCCTAAGCCTAGTGACATACTCGTTGATTCTCTACTGAGAACCCTAATAACCCTAATATAATGTATATATATACAGAAAGATATATATTTGCGCACGACTATATTGTGGTAGTTTCCATTTTCTTTTCCATTATCTCTATACAGCCCCAATATGTTCCGCACTGAGAACCAAGTAAGCCAGGAGTCATCTTGGAGAACTCACCATTCATCGGTGGCGGAGGAGGTGCATGCCAGTAGGAAATAGGGGAATCTATTATATTATACAGGGGTTATTTAGGGATTATAATTCCCCCCCCCGCTTTTTCCCGCTAAGAACTGGCAAGCTTTGGGATTCATAGTCACTCTGTAACACAGCAGCATTTGTCTTGCAAACTTCAAGGCGCACTTTGAAGAACCCTGCTGGTGTCAGTTTACCATTCTAGCACGGCGTGGCTGCAAGAACATGCAATTTGCGCGATACTTGCAGGACTTTGAAGATAGCATTGCCCGCTTTGGATGTCCGTCTACGATCGCTGTTTCATAGTCTACGTTGTCTACTGTCTACGTGCCTTCGAAGTATTTTTTGAGGTTGTACTGTCTAGCTTCGGTAGAGGAAACCCTCCAACCTTGAACGTGCCTTGGCGGAGTAGGCAAGCATCGCAAAAGTGATCATGACCGCAGCAGAGCAGTCAGCATCAGCTGCTCTTTGTAGGGGCTGCCAAGCGAAGCTGTGTTCTTCGGGCACATTCTACTTCTGCCTTGTGTCTTCCACCATCTTCCGCCCAAGATGCTGCTCGTGTAGCTGAAGATAACTCATGCCGAGAGATACATGCAGTGCATCAGTGATATTAGAAGCTTTGGCTGAAAGCTGGAAAGGGGGCCATCTCTCAAAGCAGAGATTTCCTGCGATCGGGATTTGAGACTCATTACTCCTGCTGCATGTGAGATCCTGAGCCTTTCAACACGCACCAACTGAAATAGACAAACCCCGTAACTGATTTGCGGCCCTTTCCAAGCATGGCCATTACTATTCGGAAGTGGCAGTTGATCGCGTTAATGGTCACCAATGTCAGGTCTGCCTAGATTGTAAGTCTGGATCCTTCAGCTTGCAACCAGCCTGCATTGAAGCAACGAATTCAACCCTCGGCGCTAATATTTGCTGGCATGGCTTTGGGCCTCACGCGCGAAGAGATTATCGGCCAGGCCTGGCCAAACTCGGGATAGAGCCGGTGGATGAGCTTCTGCTTCCCCATTGGACCTCGTAGATCATGCCTGCCACCGCTTGCAACCCTGGTCGGCACATTCTGCTTTCGTATTCTCAACATGTCTCTACACCAGGTCCACGAGGCCGGCCGCCTCTACGAGCGCGCCAAGGCCTCGGCCACGCGCGCCGTCCTCGAGCGCCGTGCGGACGAGCTCTGCGCCGACCTTGCGGCAAAGATCGCAAGGCGAGTGTTGGATCTTTTCATGTATAGAGCTCTTTATATATATATATTTAGAGATTCTTAAGAGGTTGTATGTGGACTATACAGGCAAGGCTTGGGATCTCTTTTCGCCGGGGCTATGAGGATGGCAGATGGGTTGTGTGCGCTTCGGTAAGCTGAGCAGTAGGATTCTTCAATGTGGTGTATGGCTTCCTGGGGCTTGTGGCTTTAATGAGGGGCCCCCTTTCCGAACCTGTAGCCGCGCCTTTTGCATTATCACTGGCTTGCGGTCCGCGCAATGAGCATGCGACCATGCAGATCTTCCAAGCCGCTAGACATTAGAAGCACATGCGGCCTTGGCTTGATGGAACTGCAGTCTCACCTTTCCCTGTACTCGTACTTTGCCTGGAAAGCCGTGCGATACCGACCCCTAAGCCCTAAACTTCCATTTTAGGTGGGCCCGGAATGTTTCAGCAGTGCGGAGCCCCTCACAATCCTAGTCATCCAAGAAACTCTGAACGCAGCCAGGCAAATTGAAGAGGAGGACCGACAAGAGGCTCTGGGTTCCAAAGATGGCCCTGCCACTGCTCGTAGCAAGCCGGCCGACCCGCAAGTCATGGGCTGAGCAAAGGGATCTGGAGGGATTCAATTTCTACGCTTCGTGGTACTACTTCGCCACAAAATCTGGAGGCCTAAGCAAGGGTGTGTACATGTAATAATTTTCTGACCTTTGCATGGTATTTTGGAGGCTACGTGTGGGCATGCTTCGGACGCCTTAACCCGCTGCAAACCGCACACGTGAGGGTATCCCAGGTTCATGATAGGAACAAATTCACCTGAGACATCTCTGCACCCGACGGACTTGTGTCTTGCAGCATGGCCTTTGCGAAGTCTTGCGACCGTGGCCAATCCAGGTTCCGATCCACGTCGCTCCGTGCCTGCCTGCGCCCACTGCGAAATCCGCGGCTAAGCCTGGCCCATGGAGCCTGGATTACTCGAGATTTGATCCTCAGCTTGTCTCAGCTTGAAGGATGTGTGGGCCTCGCTTGCCATCTCATTCTCATGATCAGACTTGTTATAGGGGTTTGTGTTGAAATTCGCCTGCATACTGTAGCTCCACATGCAAGATTGCAATCCCAGTTGGCGAGCGCCAGGCAGGTAAACGACCAACTTCGGCAGCCGTAGCCAGCAAGCAGCTGAGGATACCATTCTAGATGGGGAGGACGACACCTCTCCGGATCGCAATCAAGTTGCTCGGCTGCAGCTATGCCTACCATAGGAGGTCTTCGTTGAGGTTTGCAGGCACGGGTCTGCAGTCATCTTGAGCACATTGACTCCTTCAAAAAGATACGGTAGAACCATCGCCATCAGAGACGACAAGTTTGAGGCGAGAGAGCATGCAAAAGATAATCGCGACAAGGCTGTCATTCTCGTAGCCCCGCTTCTTGCGCAATCAGTTCACGTTTCCTTGTTAGAGGTAGAGCGCCGACATATGCGTGGCCCCCAAGTAGGGACCTGTCATTCTTCCTAACCACCTGCTGCAAACAGCTTCTTCGCCCGTTGCCTGTTTGGAGAACTATTGGCCAGAACGGCTTAAGCTTTTTTCATGGGGGTTCAGGGTTCCATCCCTTTTGATTCTGGGGCACCTAAATCAGGATTTGCAACGCAGGGAGTCTGCGAGGAAGATGCATGGGGATTTTTACGGGCATTTACCGACAAAGCGTGACCCTCAGTGCGCTAACCAGCGCCATCATTTCCAGGGATTAGGTGCACAGGCTCCCACAAGCTGTTGTTCACTAATCGTGGAGCTTGGAAGATCGCTGAGGTGCGGAAGATCGCACACTCCCTGGCAGGGGCGGTCGAAGACGTGAAGCGGCTTCTTGCTTTCAATTTCCGGCCTAGAGGTTTGGAACGTTTGGCGGGTGATTTTCAGGAAAACCTCTGGTAGCTTCAGTCGTGTCATCTTGTGGAAGTTGTCAGCGTGGACGACGGTATGGTTTTGAGTTGCATTCTGCTAGCGCAGGGGTCGTTTAGACGGCCACAGGCGTGCCTGTTTGCAGGCAAAGTTGCCGAAACTTGAATAGTAAGCAATACTCCAGAACGGGTGCCCTTCTAGTTAGTTTGGCATGGACAGAATATCTGAGGGCTACGCTTGTGTTCCTGCACCAAAGCTTAGGTTGAAGCCGCCCACCTCCCGCCCGAGCCAGACAGGAATCTCAACTACATTTGGTAGTTTCCAAATTTTGGTAGGTTCCAAAATAGTAGAATCATCCTTACCATGGGGCCCCAAAAAGGCACAGATTTTTTTGGGAAACCCCCGTGTAGGGTTTGATGCAAGTATGAACACAGGTACTGCCTCTACAGGTTATACAGAAAAAGAAAGTTTGTGCAGAGTATTGGCCATGGTCCACAGAGTAGTTTGGTCGTAGATCCATGTATAGTCGCCAGGAACTAGCATGGAACCCATTTGTTCTTAGACTGAGGTTGCTAACAAAAAGCTAGGGACACGAATAAGACTTTCCAACACGTTGGGATTTCCTCCAAATATTGTACAAGACTTCAGCTCCGTAAGCTCGTGTGCGATTGCTCCACCTGTCAGATAGGCCGTTATTCCCAACACAAACGGTTTATATCCCCTTCGCCAGAAGAGGAGCCCGTAATCCTGAGACAGCCACATCGCTAGGGTTAAGGGTTGATGTTGGCAGCTATCTACGCACCTACAGTACAGAGTCCCTATTAAGCCCCTGTAGAAACCCAATTTCCATTTCATTGTCCATTGGCTTATCTATGTGATCCTCCAGCATAAGCCCTACCAATCCCTATGTAGCCCCCATGTAACTCCCATTTCCACTTCATTTTCAATTTTATTGTGTAGTTGATCCTGCCACAACCTGTGCATCCGTATAACCCCCTATGTTTACATGGATTCTCCAGTACCATTATTAGGTCCAGAGCTCTGTGGCTGCTAGGTAAGAACCAAATTCCACAGCAGAGCCCCGAGCCCTGCACAGCGGCGAGCGAATGCAGAAGCCCGTTAGATGCCCTTGATTGAGGGGATTGACGGAGGCTTACAGGGAACCTATGGGGGCTTAGTGTGGTGGTGCTGGGGGCCTTGAAGGTGTTTTAAGCATGCATGTTATATAGGGTTTTGTGTGTTACGGGTTTAGGGTGCAGAAATTGCTCCACGTAAAGGGCATCGGGTTGCGAGAAGCCCGGGCAAATAGGGGATGCCACCTTCTGGGGTTTAGCAGACTGCCGCAGCAACGTGGAAGAGACGGTGCTTGGGCGAAAAGTGCAGAGAATTCAAAGTCATGATCAAGGATGCGTACACCACGAACTGATCCCAACACAATTTTTCGAGTGATTAGGGGGCAGTCTTTGTTTGTATGGTAATGGGGGGTTCTGATTAATAACCCCCCTCTCACCCCCAAACAAGTAAGGATTCTAAATATTCCCGGGTCGCCTAATCAAATGTCGGATTTTTTTTTTGGGACGGGTCCCAGAGGCACTCATAAACCCTAAGCCCCAGACCCTAAACCCTAATGTTAGGGTCCTAATGTTAGGGTCGTTAAGGAGTAAGAGTAGGAGTAAAAATCTTTGCTTCTCTCCGTGTCTTGCAATTTTCTCTCTTCGGGCGTTTCCGGAACAGAGCATGGATTTATTCCGTTTCTGTCTTGTTATTTATCCGTTCAGGGAAGAGCTCGTTCTATTCTGTACCCATTTTTAGTCTTCAGAATTTCGCTCTATTTTGAACCCATGTACTATTAAGAACCCAACATTATTTGGGAGTGTCTAGGAACCTTCGTCGCCTGCCGCACTCATTAAAGTGAACTTGAGGTAAGGCCTGAACTTTGTCGCCTTTATGGAAGTTTTCGTTCTTTCCCGGAGCTTTCTTGCCCAAAAGCCCAGCAGAGTCACAGAAGTTCATCGCAAGGAAGGCACATCCCGAAAGCCATGGCTGAAACTGCAGTCAAATCACGTTAGGAGAGCTTAAGTTCTTGAGTTTGCTGCTTTCTAAATGTCTTGACCTGGCAGCTGCCATGTGGTGATACAGTCCCAGGTTCCGATTTAATTTCAATGGTCTTTTCCATTTGACTCCCCATTGTCCGTAAGCTAATCCATTCAGGGTTATGCGCCGATGGAGTTGATGTGGGGAAAAATGGTCAAAAGATTGCAAGAAACAGATCACAAAACCTGCACATTCCGAGCCTTGAGCCCAACGGATATTCTGAAGCCATGTGGCGCGCGCCACGACGGATTGCGCTGCTGGCACCCTGGCTCTGGAGCGATTTCTCTGATATATGAGCCATAGTCTAAACTCCTTAAAGGGAAGCTATATAGGGGTTTATATAGGGGACCAGTATATGGCTCATTAAGGGGGATACTAGGAGTTTAGAGTATGGCTCATATTATGAGTTTCTCCAGGCAGTGCCTTCAGAGTCCCTCTGTGCGACTATTCCTGTACAACTTGCTAATAATCCTGAGAACACTGAGAACTCCCAATGTTTCCCCAAAATTTCCTGCTGCGTCAATCACCATGCCGGACAATAGCTTGCATTATAGAGACAGGACTATGTAAATCATGTGGAGTTTGCAACGCCATGTTAAGGCTGCAGGGTCTTGCTGCTTGTTCACCTGACTGCGTGTTGATCAACACCAGAAGCACAAGAAAACCCCAAAAGGTAGTACGCAACAGTTTGAGTATTGACGGATCAGCCGGAAACTCAGGGAAGCAAGATCTCTCTGGAGGAAAACATAATCATAGTCACCATCGGTCAGATTTTGCACGACTTTTCGCCCAACCCGTTGCAAAGGTTCTGGGCCGGCTGCTGCCGCCAAGCTTCGCCAAGACATGCCGAACCCACGGAGACTGCAAGCATGACATGCGCCTATCACCAAAAGATCTATAGCATCAGTATTCTACACGGATGTTGCAGAGATTATGGCAGATTTCTGTACGTGATGCCTAATGACCTAATGATGACGCCTAAAGCGCATTGAATTATGCAGGGGCTCAGTATGCTCACTGCGCGGAACATCTTGGGAGAGAACACGCGGATAGAGAGGTTAGTGTAAGGATGTGGAGTATAGAGACGAGCTTAGTAAGACCAGCTGTCGCCCTTCGAAAGCTTTTTGGACTGTATGACAAGCCCGCATCCGTTTCAACAACAGAGAACTACGCTTCCTATGCCTAAGCAAGATCGTAGGACATATATAGAGGGTAGGTTTTGCAAACGTCCCAGACTTTTCCTCCGGAAATTATTTCCAGCGTTGTTTGCCTGAGCGGGTTCAGAGTCTCTCAGTCAGAGGCTTCAAGTACAGGTGTCAAGTCTCAGCGAGACAAACGCTGGGTGGAAAGCTAGGGTGCAGAGCTTTCACAAGCAAGTCCTTTCACACCAGTAGTAACAATAGTAAGAAGAGTAATGGTAATTTTCATACTTATTGTTACTACTACTACTACTACTACTACCACTACTACTACTACTACTACTACTACTCCCACGACGATGATTACGATTATTACTAGTATTACTATTACTACGCTTGTTTTCGGGCCGAGGTATTGCTTCTCCTACAAGCTTTGCCAAGAATTCATGGACAGCGAAGATTTTCAGCTGGGTGACGCTGTTGCCATTGAAGGCACCGCATCTCCCGCCGCCTGCAAAAAGTGGGTTGCTTGACAAGAGATCTCTGGCCTGGAGCCTGTACTGTACTGTGCTGCACTGTATTGCCAATGGCCTCAAGCCGCAGAAGCTGACTCCTGTGACTGAATTCATTGCTTGGGTCATGTTGTAGATATTGTATCTTTTGTTGGCGGCAGCTCTAGGGCATCTGACAAACTCTTCCAATGCAACACAAGAGTCACCGAAAGATGCCATTGCCTTTTGCATCCCTGTCAAGGGCAACAAACATGAACCACTCAGGTGGTGATTGGCTCCTATCCAAACCGGACATACACCGTCCATTGCGCCGGCAATGAGACCCTGATTCGACAAGTGGACAGGCAGGCCCTCCAAAATCTGCGTAGTTCCCAAAATTAGGCTCCCGTTTTGGTACCCCTAAATACTAGGTGCCGAAATATAATATGTACAGAAAAGGGCCCATAATTTTGAGAACAACCCAGCGCAGTGCGGAAAGGGCACTTCCAAGATTACATTTACGCCATGCAATGAGCTCTAAGTAAAGCTGATTCCTCCTTCTAATGCGGTTTCGGAAGGCATTTACTAAAAGGCCTTTGAGCCCATGACTGGAGCATGCGGTCCAGGAAGCCGGACTTGAAGAGGTCATGTGGCTGTACTTGTTGATCTTCGTTTCTAGTCAGTGAAAACTTAGGGAATGATTTAGGGAAAAAAGCGCAGCAGGCACACAGAGCCATTTGTAGAAATGTCTTCCCCGATGGATTCCCTCCTACCAAAGTGCCCTGCAGCGGCCACCTCCATTCCATAAAAGTTTTTTATGGAGAGCTGCCTTTCAATTGAAAGCGCTATAATAAAGGCTGTAATCGTATCAGGGGCGGAACCTGGCACCGCAAAGAGTACTGACCATAGCGGCAGTGAGTTGAAGATCAAGGTATTACACGCCGAAACCTGGCTAAGGTACCTGTGCCTGTTTTGATCATGCTATGATTTTTTTTATGGAGGCAGCAGCAATCTCAACAACATTGGAGTGTGACTTCGGCTTGCAGGAAATCTCTGCGGACTGCTGATACCTTTTCCTACAACTGCGGGGAGCCTTTGCCGCAAGAGTTGCAGTTTCGCGCGTTTGCGTAACAGGTGGTGTCTTCTGGTTAGAAGTGGGCCGAAGGCATAGGATGTGAGCATGCTTGTTTGTGACGTGTCTTTGATGCAACCACAACCAAGGAATTTTCGACGCACGGAGTCTGTGGGCCGTTGCAGGTTTGCCCTTCGTGCCCTGCCTCCTGGGTGGTCTGTTCGTTATAGGTTGGGAGATTGAGAGGCAAAAGCAACGAGCGCTGAGTTCTGCGGGGTAGAACTGTATAGTTTCCCAAATTAGGGGGACCCCAACAGATCTCCAAACACTAAAATCCCTTTAATGGGAGCCCCGAAAAAGCCCCCCCCCCCCTCCCATTTTGCGGGAGCCCTAGACTCAAAAAATCCCAACAACACATCACCAAAAAAAATGTACACCTCCAAGCCTATATATCCCCATTAACCCCCTTTGAACAGGTAGCCCGTAATTTGAATCAGGTCCCATGACTCGATTGACGGAGTCTGTCCTGGCCAAGCTCAGAACAAGTCAGTTTCCTGCTGGCAAGCAGCTCAGGGTTTAGGGTTTAGGGTTGAGGGTTTGGGGCCTCGGGGTTAGGGTTCGCAGCTCATTTCTGTACAGATTTGGGCTGTAGTCTAAACTCTAACCTCCTTAAAGGTGGTTATATAGGGGATTGTATAGGGGACTATTATAGGAGTTATCGAGGGGGAAACAAGGAGTTGGACTATAGCTCATATAGCCACCCTTAAGTAGATTTACCATGGCTATGGTCAAATGCATATTCTATCTACTAGAGGGGGACCACAGATTGTCACATGTTATTTTCAGCTTTGCCACCAGTACTCGGCCATGTGCTCATCACTAACGAGCGGTCAAAGCATGCGTTCGAAGCTGGCTGGGCTGGCGTTGCTGACGTTTCCTTACGGTTAGCCGCGTAAGCGTCTGGAGGCGAGTTGAAGCCGCAGTCACCCAAGAAATGGCAGCAGAGATCGTGCCACCGTCACATCGATCTTTCCAAGTTGCCTCCTCCATGTGCAAGTCTTCCTGCATGTTTTGCAATTGCTCCCCGCAATTCCGCGCGGGATAGCCAGATTCTCAGGACACCTGCTTGGATTTAAATCCGAGCTTCTGCCAAACCGTCCAAAGATATCGACGGAAGCTCAGCTGAAGCCCTAGCAAGCTTTGATCAGGCATTCTCAGGTATAGAGGGCGGCGCCTTCTCAACCCTCACACTTGTATTCCTTGTGCTCCCAGCAGACATACAGCAAGTCTTAGCCTGATGGGAAAGTACGAGTGATTATAACAGCAGAGAGAGAGAGAGAGGGAGAGAGTCAGAGACTCGGCAAAAGGACATCGTAGCCGGACAGAATTGCCTTGAGCTTCAATTCTTACGACTGGAATTTTGGAGTTCCCCGTTCTAAGACTAAACCTCCGCTGCAAAATTGTCGTGGCTAAGGCAGCCAAAAATTCTTTCATTTATGCTGACAGCAAGCAGGTTGTGCTCTCAGCCATATCACGGCCCCAACGTCAGCGTCACCTGCTGCGCCGCCTGCAAGGGTCGCGGTCTAAGTCTGGGAGGGTGTAGTAGACAGCCAGAGTGGCTGGAATTAGCTCCTAACCCCGAGAGTGTTGATCGCAAGTTGTGTCTGCACTGAAGCTGCGTCCATTTCTCAGCACAAAGCCCCCTCATCAAGACAAGCAGTGCGGCACCTCATACGCGCGGCTGAAGTTGGTGTGCCGTGACTCCACCCACACATTCAAATCCTCCCCTGTGCACCGTGCAGAATTAGGACCTTTCACGCGCTCCTTCTGGGGCAAATTAAGTAGACGTGGGCTCAGCTCAAAAGTACAGATCTGGTTCCTGAGTTCCTCGGAGGAGGCAGCTGGTGGGACCAAACAGTATTCTTGTCTGTGCGCCTTTTCCACGGCTGGTCTTGGGTAAGCCTGCGCAAGGATGAACTGCTTCTACCCCACAGTATGGCTGCTGAGGCTACACGGCCCCCGCCACACCTTCGCCGCACCGACCCTTGGTAACAGGTCGTGTCAGGGTCAGCAGTACAGGGAGCTTCCAGGCATGGGCTTCAAAGGAGGAGATTCACCATCCCTTTCCGTCTTCCTTGTTAAGCAGTGATGTGAGGAAGTGCATGATGGCTTCAGCAGCCAGACTGCAAGCGGTTTTGCTTGACTCCACTGAGATCAGCCAAACAAGTGTCGAAGGCGTGGGCATGTAGGGGCTATACGTCCAAACCTTCAGTCATCTTGCCCTGAGATAGGAGTTCCAAACAGGACCACTAAATTCTGACAGTCCGCATGGTTGCACCTGACAGATGTGGCCTGCTCCTCTCCACTTTGACACAGGAGTAGACTGCTTCAGAGAAGTCAGCCTAGGCGAACGCGAACACATTCACAGCAAGAGGTTTGCAACCCGAGCGGCCCTGGCGTTCCTTGCAGAAGCAGTTGCTGCAGTTCTTTCACTAGTGCCAGTACCGGTTGGCTGTTAGCATGATCATTTTAATATTTGTGGATTAGGTCAGAACAACATTGCTGGTGCTCAGGGCTTCATGTTTCATTGCCAGTATGAGCGTGTCAGCTACAGTATGGTGTATGTAATCTGCGGGTTGCCATTGTAATCGCTGTGCATCATACAGCACCAGCCCCCACTGCGGCCAGAGCCTGGCACTCTCTTCGTGAAATGCCCGGCGGCTAGCAAAGCCTAGAAGAAGCCGCTCGCATTTCCTGTAAGAAGCCACTTGGTCATTTGCTCCAATCAAGCCGGCGACTCTTTAGCCCTCTGTAAATCAGAAGACGCGTCAGTGGCTTTCTTTGATCACATATCCCAGCCCCAAACCGTATGACTCGGTGAAACAGCAAGCGGTCCCTGCAATACACCACCCCATAGTATAAAGATCCCTTATTGGATATTCAGAAGCCTTTACAAGAATCGCTTCCTTGCTAGGAGAAGGATTCCCGCGTCTACTCGAAAACAAACCCGACTGCTCCCGAACAGTCCTCCTGCATTCGTTTAAGCCCCAAATAAACACTTCACAGACACTATCCTCGCAGTCAGCATATGCAACCCGTACATAAATCCAAGAGTATCCTTTCATTATCATTATGCTATTTTGCTGATTATGATTCTATACAGTATCCGAACGTGCCAGGGGAGAGGCTGCAAGAATGATCCTCGTTCACATCCGAAGCAAAGCTCATTCACCCCTAATTCTATGCACACCCTCCAGTTTCTTAACTCATGTCCTGCTTATCCTAGGGCTGCCTAGGGTCCGAAGCCTAAAGCTCGAAACCATGTTTGCGCCGAATATCTGTCAATACTTCCTACATCTTTGGGGGCTCCTACAATGCTGTTGTAATCCCCATATCCCTTGGGTTATCTTGGGTTGTTTGAGATATCCCTAGAAGAGTAGCCCCCAGGTTGTGCTGTTTTGCCACCGCCATGGCGGGCTGCAGCTTTTTCCTAGTGCGGAGGAGGAGCTTCCCAGCAAAGGGGGGAACCCTTGCTGTAGGGGCTCGTGGGGATATACGGGGATTAGATGATAAACTTATATAAGCTCTATAGGGTCCCACTTAAGTGGGTTAACGAGGATGTCCCAGCATGTGGTCCGCAAGCAGTCTCTTTCTTCTAATGCACGCGCAGTAGAGGGACGTAGCAAGCTAGTCTATATTAGAAGCTTCACTTACACTTGGGATCGAGAGCTCCCCTCAAGAGTCAGCAGGTACAGTAGGAATTGTCAAGGCCATGTACGAATTACAGGGAACTTGTGGGGTATGCAGCAGGACAAACCGTGAAAATTTCATGTTCGTAGCTGTTGCTTCGGAGTTTATGAGGATAAATTAGAATAACGGAGGAGACTCAGAGGATGGCACACGTCGGGTTTACCGAAATTGTGGAGCAGCATTCTACCGATGATATGATACTTCAGGAACCAGGCCGTGTTTGCTGTCGGGCTTGTGGGTAAGGGGTACAAGATTGCTGAAAGGTGAGGTTCATGTCGATCCTTGTGGGCGGTGATTGAGAAGATTCTTCTTGGTCACGATTCTGGAACCAGCGATGTAATCAATCAAAACATGCAAGATCCCGGCCTGGGAAAGAAGGACGCGGGGCCAGCATTGATTCGACATCCTGGGTACAGACCCGGACCGAGGAACCTGTAGTGCTGACATACCTGAAGCAGCTCATCGCATGCTAGTCTGGCAGGCTAATATGTCCAGAGTACTCCCAAAACTGTTGAGGCAAAGTCCCTAGGGCTGAAACCCCACCTCGAATCACAATCAAAGCAGCGTTGGTTTGAACTTGAAGATCTCCTGGCGGGGCTCCTGAAGCCTACGCTCCAAGCTCGAAATTACGTTTGATACCTGCCACCGTTAAAAGGCCTGGTGAACTCTGGGGATCTGCCTTGATGGGCAGCCTCGTTCAAAGTCAGGTGTTATTGTGTTCGCATTCCCAGAGGCTGGCCGCCGCAAAATGGGACAAAAACCCATGGAGCCCCCATACTCCCTTTGCAATCCCTTTACTTCCTCAGGGTTTGCAAGGGACTGCTTGCCTTGCAAAGCCCGCAGATGCTCCTAAAGGCCCATCCTGATAGTACTGCAGGAAGCATCTCCAACTGCGGGAGGCTGCCCCTGAGGTCAGGAAGGGCTCGGTCAGTTGGAGTATCCAGGTGGTAAGCAGGCATGATGTGGTTTAGCAGCATAACTTCCCAAGATTTGTAAAATGCAGTGATCTGTTCATACATGATGTTGCATCAACCTGAAAGATACAAGCCAGGGATGAGTTTGAGATGCATCACAGAAGTATAGCTTTGAGGTACAGGGTGCCAGTTTCGCGAGATGGGGTGAATTGAGCACCATCGCAGGTACTTGAGATGCCCATGTTGTTGCAGCATTGTGACTACTATGCTTATTGCCCCTAAGCGCTAAACTTCTGAACCCTACAGCATTCTTTGCATATTGCCAGTTAGGTAATCAGTCTGATAAGAATCTTTGCTGACATCCCTCTCCACTCAGAGGCCAATACTGATTGGTCAAGTTGCTAGTCAGAAATGCTTGAGTCAGTCAGCAGAAAACTCATGATTAAGTTGATGAACTCCTGCAAGGTAGGAGTTTGGGCCACATCGAAATGAACTACTACAGGACTGCGTAACTGTCGAAGCTATGGCCAATGGTGATGTCGAAGCAGAGTACTTGGAGAGACTTGGCCACCCGAGTGCTGGTTTGTTTGTGGTGACTTGGAATTAAAAGTTAAGTACAGTTGGTCCAGAACTGGAAACGACAAAAGGTTTGCAACTGTGATAATCCATTCTTTCAGGCATCATATCCAGGATAAGCAAATTCACAGGTGCTTGTTTGACTCTAACCAGGTCGATTTCCGGGTTGCGATGTCAAGACCGCACTGGCAGAAGTATTGTGCACAAGCATGAAGAGTTGAGACCGCCATCCACCTGCAATGATTCCAAGCATTATCATAGATGCATATATGCCCGAAAATAAAGGGAGAACCAAATCGCAGCCAAAAAACAATCTTAGTAGTCCGCTAAGCGAGGATGGCAACGCCGCGAGGTTCGAGCCGAAGTTAGCTGCTCCCAGCTTTCTCGCAGGGATGCGATGAGAAAATAAAAAAGAGCGCCCTGCCCACCTATGTAGACGTTGCAATGATTGTACACTTTTGCATTCTCGGAGATTCTTGGGTATGTGCCACAGTGTTTGTAGGGTAAAAGCAGGTATGATGAGTTAAACTTCATTGCGGTACTCATCCAAGTAGGAAGCCTAGCAAACGGGGAGCATGTTTCACAGCAAATGCCATACACGTGGCCACAACATGTTTCGTTATGTGATACTTTGGCTGGTATATTGAATTTGTTGTGACTCAGACTTAGGGTTTTGAGAAGCAGCTCAGGGGTATGGAGATTCAACACGAAACACGGAAGCAGTTGACGTCACTGTATGGATAGCTCAAGTAGCTGACGAATGCTGCGCCTTGAGGGGAAGGACTTGAAAATAATGCTACGGGGCGAGCGCGAGAAGCACTGACAAGGGTCGCCTTTATCAGTCCTGAGGCCCCTCAACCCCTCGTGGGACTAGCTGGACTGGAACTTGGGGTAGTCAAGTATCAGATATTATGGAAGCTTTCATCATAACGAGCTGCAGGTTCTACTCTTTTGGCAGGAACTGGTCATGTTATGTGCTGCGAAGCTTGATCAACAAGTCTGCCCGTGCCGCGCCAGAGCTAGTTTGATTGACTTGAGGGCTAGTCGACTAGCCTGACTATCGCGCCCTGGCCAGACGCCATGGCAAACAACCAGGGGCAGCCGATGACCCATGAAAGACCTAGCATTATTGTCCCTAGTTCATATGGCTTTTTTGGTTCGCAAATGGAAAAGAATGCAATTCTGTGGGTGCCTGAAAATCTGAGGATGTATTACTACGTCACGGTGCCGCAGCAGGGCCAGGGGCAATACACACAGGATTCTCTGCTGGAGAAGTGCCCAGTAGTCTGACTTGAAGATGCAAGGGCAGCAGGCAACCATTACATGCTTACTTACCACTGTTTGAAGTTGCTGCAACAGCAACCGGAGCTTTGGAGCCCTTTGACCCTAACTCCCCCACCTCGTCTTCCCGACAGGATGGCAACATGCAGGGCCAGCCTATGCAGCAGGCCAATTTCGGTGTGGACCCCTCGCAGATGCAGCTGGGCAAGGAGAACGAGAATATCATTCTGCGGAGGGTCTTGTAAGCCTTGCACAAGCTTTGCATTTGTGAGGTTGGTTAAGTTGCTTCTCACTATGGAGGGCAATGCGGAGTTGCAAGACCGCTTTTTGAAAGGGCTCGATGCACAAAAACAAGCTCGGAAAGTCCCCAGCCTAAGGCAGAACGCATTCATGACCGGCCAGCAGTATGGCTTCGTGCAGGCTCAGGATGGAAACAACGGCATGAACATGCAGATGGGACAAGTCCCCATGATGGCGGCAAACGGCGCCATGGGCATGCAGGGACAGCAGGTCACTTTGCCAATCGGAGGACACAGACCTTTGGGAACTTTTTTCTTCATAGGCTTACCGCAGGTCTAGAGAGTTTTTGTCCATGGTTGCCGAAAAAATGAGGTCATGCTTGTGATGAACATGCCTAACCAGCAGGGGAACCAGATGATGGACCAGAGCCACCAGCAAGGTGGATGGGGCTGTGGTGGACAGGATGCGAACGCGCAGCAGGGCCAGAATGCAGTGGGTGGTCATCCGATGATGATGCCTCAGCAGCAGGCCTTCCAGCCCCAACAGCAGCAACAGCAATTCCAGCAGATGCCTCAGCAACAGCCGCAGCAACAGCAGGCGCCTATGCAACAGCAACAGCAGCCGCCGCAGCAGCAACAGCAGATGCGGCCAAACAGAGTGCCTTGGCATGTAGCCATCATGTCAAACCTTAGTTTATTAGGGTTGTATGAGCTACTGTCAAGATTAGCCTTAGTAAGGGACCCTTAGCAGTGGACACAGGGGTCCCTTTTGTAATTTGGTGTGGTCACTATATAGCCCCTTTTAAGGAAGCCATGTCCATTAAATTCTGCAGGAAATATTGACTGTAGCTCATATAGGCATATAGCAAAAGAACATGGAAACTATAGGGATTAAAGGGATTGTATTCTGCGTTTCATGAGCTGAAGGATGTTGGGTCTGAGTCATTGTGGATCTCGTTTGTAACAACCGTTGCCCGCCAGTCTCCTGCGTGTTGCCTTCCCTCTTATGCCACGTAGGCTTTCTACGAACTACAACGACGTAACCACATCTTTCTCTTGTATTTCTCGCAAACACCTCACAGTGCACGCTTCCCGCCCTTCCTTTATTTTTTCGTCTGAGAGGACGGATTTGTTTGGCGGAGGGAGAACCCAAAAAGAAACAGCACCAACAAAATTTCAAGCACGCACAGATAGCATTTAGGCCCTGGAACAAACTTTCTGTCGAATGGGCGTGGGCCGAAGGACATAGTGGCGGTGAATTCAACGAACACGCGGATCACATTGCAAAAATGGAACGAACACAGGCGAGGGGATAGGAGGACGACAAGGTCTACCGCGCATGGCTGCTATGTACTCACTACAGCTCCCAGAGCAAAAGAGTTTCAATTCGTCTCGGAAAAATGCATACATTTCTTGAACGCTGTTGAAAGGGCGCAGGAGGCAGCCCTGCCCGCCCTTCTCGCACCGGGGAAGCAACCTGGATTACCCCGAAGGTAGCTCTGCAAATGGAAGAGGCAATAGAGACAAATGCAAATCCGATGTTCCCCGGACCACCCCGTCGAATACAGATGTATAGAAGGGCAAGCTCGCCAACTAAAGCGCCGATGGACAAGAGACCGCCTCACGCAGGATGCGGACACGAGACGCACGAAGGTTTGGCACGTGGCCAGGGAACTGAAATGAGGTTCCCAGGCTGGGTGAACGCGGCTGAAGAACCAAGACAAACCCGTACCGTGGACAAGAACACTAAACAGAATGATGCAGAGGCAGCATTTGTGTTTTTGACTCACGTGCGGTGTAGCAAGCTACCACGGAAGTCCAAACCGATATTTTGTCACGCTTACATCCTGCCAGTTCTCATCTACGGTCTAGATTTGTGTTTGCTGGATGTGCAACACTAGAGGACCATAGGAGCTTGGTGCTTCAGAAATCTAAGAAGAGCATTTTCCACCAGGCATCCTATTGTTCGTTTATCTTTAACTACAGATCTTGGGAAGCTGCTGGAAAGCTTGTTCTGCCAACGCAGTCCATACTTCAAGAACATTCAAGCCAATTCAAGCTGCTAATTAAAGCCACGACTACTTCGCAAGGTGACCTGCTAAATCATGTAGTCTTCTCCCCAGGGTATAAGGACAGAATAGGGTATACGAAGTGCAGGTCCAACTAGATGTGAGTTCGAACTGGTAGCAAAAAAGCTTTACGGGCATATTAGCCACTCGTCGACCACCGCGCCCTCGGCGATATGCGCCGAGATGTCGAAGGAAATGTAAAAAATGTACAACTGCCAAGAAAGGGCCAAAAGTTTGACGAGTATCCGACGACTGCGGCTACGCGAAAGCTGCAATGTTGTCCCATGTCTGGAAAAACTGTGGGGAACCATCTCAAACCTAAAACCAGTACGGGAGAACCTTGCATGCGGGGCTCCCCCGCACGGAGAAACACCTGTAGTACGGTGTTGGTGCACTCCCAAGAGGAGTGCTAGTGTGTAACCTTAGACCCTTAGCCGCCTTTTATCCAAGCCAATAAACCCTATACCCTAAACCTTATACCAAAAAACCTAAGCCTCAAACCCTATGGTAATTTCCATTTTCTTTGCCATTCCTTCATTCCCAGCTAACCAATATCCCTATGAGAGCCCTATAACCATACAGCATGAACTTCCCGGAGCCCTAAACCCTGAACCCTAGACCATCCTAGACCCTAACCCTATACCAACAAAAAATTACACCATACAGGATGAACTTCCCTGGTCCAAGGCAGATGGCAAGGATGAGGCGGAACCCAGCGCGGTGGCTGCGAAGCATTATTCCATGTGCAACTGCAAACTTCTAGGGCATTTCAAAGGGGTGGGGTTATGTAGGTCGGGCACTGCAACTAGCAGTTTAAAGGGTGAGAGAGCTGTAGTCTAAGGGGGTTGTAGAGGGGGTTTTATGGGGGAAAATTATGAGGGTTACTAAGCGAGATACCAGGAGTTTGGACTATAGCTCGTATAGGTAGCAATAGTACGGGGCATTCGGGTTTAGGGTAGGCAGATGGAGGAGCCGGACTCCTAGAAATGGAAGCCGCACCTCCTCCCATTTTGGTACCGCTAAAGATTAGGTGCCGTAATATATAATGTATACCCAAAAAGGGGTCCAGAATTTTGAGAGCAACCCACTCAACCCAATAAGTCGGCAGCCTTCGAGCCTTGGGGCTCTAGGCTTTGAATGTCAGGAGGGGTCCACGTAATTAGGCCTGACATCGTTAAGAATCTAAGAAGGACACTAGCAATGGAAGGATGGCACTTCTGATCCCCGAGCTCAAATTGCAGTGCAGCCGCCAAATACCAGCAACGACAGAACCAACAAATAAGAAGACGACGACGCTGATCAGGCTTGGCGTCTCGCTTGTGGTGATGGCGAAGGGTCGGTAAGACGCAAAGCTCACGCAGAAGAAGAATCAGCAACATGATGTATGTGTCTACTTTCACTCCAAAAGAAACTGTAGCAACGTCGAGGCTTATAAGGTCCAGCCACAGCTTGCGTGTCGAGGTAGGCGGGTCGTTCATGCGGGCCTGAAACCCATCCTCGAGTGTTTGTCAGAGATGAGCAGGCTGAGAGCTTTGCGCCGTCACGATTAATCACCCAGCGTGGATCATTGTCACTATCTACCTGCCCAGGGGAATACGCAAGATTTTTGCTGCAGACTTCTTGGGAGGTGGACATGAAGAGGGATTGGCTTCTCTGGGAGCTCAAGCCCCAAGCCCATGAGTCTAAACTCTACACTCCTTTGCGCCCAAGACTTATGCCGTTTGTCAGTCCTGTCCCTCATTCGCAGCCCAGCAAACCCAGCAATTTCCTGTCAATCCCAAGGTCCTAAACTAAATTAGCGCAGTGCAGGTCGCGATATCGCTATTCTGGGCTCCCATGAGATATAATGGGGAAACGTAACTATGCCAGCGCTTCCAGCAAGAATTCAAAGGCCGTTTTGGGAAGTGTTTAAAACCAAAAAAAGCAGTCCATGGGCTGTGTTGGGTCTATTAGGGCCCCGTCTCAACGCCAACCTCATGTTGGGCCCAGGAGAACCAGCCGTCGCAGACACCCGCCGCTGCCCCCAAGGCCACCATGAAAAAGAAGGGGCCGCACAACTGCAGGTGAGTAGTTTCGGATGTAAGGTTGTATGGAAGTTTTGGGACTTCAGATCTAGGATTTGGGGTTTGCTGACTTAGTGTTTCGGGCCAAGGTGATATGTACATTAAGCTTACGGATCCCGAACCTTCTAAGTAACCTCTAGGTTCCCTTCTAAGTACCTTCTAACTGTACTTCTTAGGGGGTCTGTCCTACCTGGGTTTCCCTGAACGTGTAGCCTTTTTCGATACACTTCAGGGGTTCTTGGGTCATGTGAGGCATGCTGGCGCGCTGGCATTTGCCGTTGGAGGGGTATCCTGACAGGTGCCCACCGTAAGTACACAATCTCTCATCCGGATACTTTGAATTAGTCCTTCCTTCCAAACTGCTAGGCACCCCCCGGTGTTAGATCTTCCAGATCAGTGCACGGATTTTGTTGTGGAGTTGAATAAGCCGCAGGTGAGGGCATGCTGCACGTTTGTTGTTGGATCTGGCATGCAGAGCGGTTACGCTTATTGGCTTGGTCCAGAGGCTTGCAAAACAAGGCCTATGTGCTTCACAAGATTCTTTTTCAGGCTTAGATGAGAGAAAAGAGTCGTGTTCATCGCCTCTGCAGCTTCCGCACAGGCATGCAGACTGCATTCCAATAGCTATTCTCTAAAGCTCGCCGCCCACGCATTGTACAAGTCGACAGGAGAAAGGGCTGCTGCCCGCGCTAAGCTGGGCAAGTCCAGAATGTACTTCTCTGTCAATTACTAGCCCGCATTCCGATTCTACCATTGCAGATTCTGAGTATCCTAGTTCAGTACCATCTACGCAGGCGAAGCATCGTGGGTGCACAATGCAAGGCTTAAAGCAGGGTTGTTGGCAGGATGCCACGTGACACTCAACAAGGTTGTCCCCATCAAGGGACCCGGCACACGATAACCAGTTTACTGCTAGGCATTTCTCATGGTTTTCCACTCTTTCTATGTATGCTCCTTAGCTGTCAACGCTGCATGTTTAATGTGTATACGGTGTACCATTGCTGTTACTGTTGCAGGGGAAGACTTTGTTTCTCCATACCCCTATGGTGGCCGCAAAAAATGGGTATCCAATACACAGACCCCCATGTACAATAGACTGAAGTCCTTATTCGAGAGACCCACAAAAAAGGACCTTCATTTGTTTTGGAAAGCATAACATAGTCCCTCTAAACTATGTGCTACATACTCCCCGGTTTCGAGTTTGTCCATTTTTCCATCTGAGTCTCCAATATCATGTCTTAAATTCCTTATAACCCCATACATCCCCACACGGGGGAATATCGTAACCGCATTAAATTACCACCCACGAGCATGTTGCTATATGAGCCAAAATCCAAACTCCTAGTATCCCCCTTAATATCCCCTGTAGTAGTTCCTATAGAAAACCCTACACAGCCCCCCCTTTAAGGAGTTCAGATTGTGGTTCATATACTTATTGTGGTGGGTTTATAGTCCCCCTTAAGTAGATAGAAGATGGCTTTGGGCATATTATAATAAGATCCCCATGTACCCCATATTCTATCTACTTAAGGGGGACTATGGGGTTTAGGGTTTTGGGTCTGGGGGACTCAGACTCAGGTTGGCCAACAAGAAGCTAGAGAAGGCAACGGACGCCTGCCTGCAGTACCCAAAGGCTTGGATACAAAGAAGCGGGAGTTTCTCGAACTGGGGGGGGCCATGGGGGCCCTAAGGGACCTAGGGATACATAGGGATTACCAAGGGATAATAGGGGTCATCGTCGGGGATTCCCAACTGTAGACCGGTAGTTCTTTAAAGTTTACCTGAGTCACCTGTGGACATGAAGCTATGAAGGAAAGTGTGCCAGGGCCTCGTGACGTGAGGAGATCCTCTTCTGCCATCACCCCTCCAACTCCCCAACAGGTTCCCATTTGCTGTTACACACATATCCGGATCCTTCCGGAGTGCATCAAATATTGTCGGGCCCCATGGGCCACATGCACAGAAGGAGCCCCGTAATAGGGAAGATTTGGAGTCGCGGTTGTGGGGGAGTTACAACCCCAAGAGCAGATCCATATTGGCCCCTGATACATTTGTTGCACCACGCTTGAAAGCAAAGCCGTTTAGAACCTTCATGGTCATGAGCCGCATGGAAAGACGTAGCACTCAATCGTGAGGTGAGAGCAGAGGGCAGACATTTGCACATCTCTTTGCTACTGACAGGGGGTGCATCTGCGTATAAGACGCTGTGCTTAGCGATGGGCATCCTTAACTCTGTATAACCTGTGTAGACAAACCACCATCAAATGCCAAGCCCTGCACCCAGGACAAGAAAGAGCCGGCTCCTGCGGAAACCAGTTCCTGGGCGACACCCTAAAACCCCTCGGCTCTAGACCTTTAGATTTTGAACATGTTCCCAGGTGCTCCCCTCTTGCACACCTGATTTTCTGAAAGCGAGCCTTTTGATTTCCATTACAAGTGCGCTCAACTGCTTGCTTGAAACCCTTCGTTGTAGTATGTACTAGCAGCTAGTACATACTACGACATAATATGAGCTCATGCCGTGACGATCCAGGTGCCGCAGCCCCTGCCCCGACAGCTGCAGCAGCGGCTCCCTCCTCGACCCCGGCCCCGGCACAGGCACGCAATACGCGGCAATTTTGCAACCAGTGGGTATGTGTTAAGAGCCTGGGTCCATGATGGAAAGCCGGGATCTGGGTGCGGGGGGGGTGTATGAAGCTGGGATCCTAGCTTGGGCAAGATCATACGACTCAAGAGTTCTTTGTTTGAGAGATGGTGCGGGGATGTCCTAGTCAGATGCACTCGGTAGTCCATCAAAAGGCTTGCGTGCAGAACAGACGCTGAAGAAGATGAACTGACTGCCATTGTCTCTGAACCCAAACCTGGGCAACTTCCCCTAGACCCTAGAAGCACGACTGCATCCCCGAATTCAGGGGACGTGTGTGAAGAGCAGCGGTGCCAGTACATTAGTGCCTTACTTGGGTCTTAGGAGCTCCAGGCCTTTAAATCAAGTGGTACATTATTCTGCAGGACGAGCAGGGCCTGTGCATTGTATTGCATGATATCAGGCTCCGGTGCCCTAAGCGCACCTATCTTACACGAAGGCTACAAGCACAAATATCCATTGCAACGAGTCCTGGCTCCCAAAGGCTAGAAATCCTTTACTGGTGGGCTGCATTGCGTGGCTTTTGGGGTTGCAGAACTTGGAGAAGCATCTGAGTGCAGGTGGAAGAAGCGGAGCGGACAGACAGGGCGGAGGGCTCCCTGCCTGCTTTCGCGTGAAGTGGGAGAGTAGGGCTCATGGGATCCGATGTTGTAGGTGGGGCAAGGGCCTATACGTACCTACCTACCTGCCTACCTACCTACCTACCTACCTACCTACCTGCCTGCACGGTTTCTGGAGGACATGCGTGGGAAGACCACGGGAATAACATGGAAGATTGAAAGCTGTGCTAAGTCTATTCCCTGGATAGTAGATCCTTATACTGCTAGAGTAGGCTATGCCAGCTATACTTCAAGCTTATGTGAAATGTGTTTTTAGTTGACGGTGGCTGGGTGGGGGGAGGGGGGGACTGCTTTTATGGGAAGGGGAGTATGCTTCATCAATCATGGCGGAGCTGACGTGATAGATCTTTTGGGGGTTCGGTTTTCCAGTGGCCATTTAGAGGCAGGTTCTTTTGCTCAGCTAAGAAAATTGATTGAGGTTGGGGTTCCAGGCAGGTTTTTGCTTGAACTACACGGCTGCCCTTGAGCTCTCAACCTCAAATAGCTCTCCAACAGCCTGCACCGTGTTAACCGTTCACCAGCGGAAACGCTAGCTACTTGTGTCGGAAACGCGAGCCTCTTCTGGGGTCCTCATGCAGGCTACTCTGAGCAATCTCCGTGTTTAGACTTGAGGCCTCGCCAGGTGAGTGATCTCAAGATATGACATGCAACAAGTAGATAAGGAGTACATGCTCTGAACAGGCCAAGGAAGTTACTGGGAGCAATTACGGAGAGTGCGTATATTCCGTGTGAGCTTCTCTGCCTTCCAGGCACCTCTTTCCCTTGGCCAAGGCAACGATGCTGGCAACACCTCGGCCCCGGTGGCACGATGGCCACCACCCTCTGTGTTCTTTGGCTTTCTGCTAGGGGGAAGGTCAACCGCCTTGGTGAAGCATACCTCACCCTGTTGTCATAGAGAGTGCTGAAACACTCCACAAATAGTGGGAGTATGTAGCATTCGCTGGAAGGGTGGCCTGCTTACTTTCTTTTGGAGGGCAAACAGGCCTTGTTAGGCTCTCCCTGATCGAGCCTTTCCAACACCCTTTTGACATTGGAGTGTTGCTGATGCTAGGAAGTCCCATATTATCAGTGATTGCTTTGCAGCTGCTATTCCATTTGCCGGGAAAACGGCAGCTCTCTGAACCTTGTGGTGGAGGCTTTCGCACTTGTAGGTTGGTGGGGCTCATATGTCTTGTGGTTCAGACTCGTTGTTGGCTTCACGAGCGGTATTTAAGGGGTGCCAGCAGCAGGATTTGAAAAGTCTAAGTCGTGCAGTGGTCACAACTGGGTGGACATTGGGGGTGCCAGCCGCAGGATTTCTAAGCCATCCAGTGGTCACAACTGGGTGGACTTGCCATGCTATGTTGACAACCCAGTGAGCTAAACTAAGCTACAAGAGCCAAAGCCTGACAAGTCCCTCCTGGATCCTTCAAGGATATTAGTGGAGTTTCCTGAGAGCTTCATGATGCACTCCTACGCACTTGGTGTAGCAGTCTCTGCAGTTGTCAAGTCTGGCCTAGTTAAAGTTAAAGTCTGGCCCAATTGAAGTTGCTAGGTTGACTATGGTTGGCTGGTACATGTCTTTATTTGGCAGGGTTTAGTTTTTTTTTTTTGGCCGGCCCAAGGAGCCCGAGCCATTTTCCTTAGGCTCAAGAGAATGGGCTTTCTGCACAATTCATTT
>CAJNIZ010048011.1:23784-34253 GCA_905231905.1 Symbiodinium pilosum | reverse complement strand
TACTATACTACCGCGATCCAGGTAGTCCCTCCTATGTAGTTCCTTTTTGGGGCTGGTCTATTGCAATTTTCAACCCGCTACCAAGAAAACACAGCAAAACCACCAAAATAAGGAACTGCATGGGATCCTGGGGTATAGTCGGTTGTATACGCTATGTTGAAGGTTTCAGGGTGTGAAATGAGACTCTGAGGCTTGGGATTTCAGGGAGCTCGAGGCAGAAGGATTAAGGTTAGATTTCAATGCGTAAGGTTCACTTAAGATGTCATGTTTTCGAATGTTTTCGGCGTAGGGGATGGGGGTCCGAAGCCCTAAACCCTTAAACCCTCAGCCCCAAGCACCAATCCGCTAGATGCTAAGCAGCTAAACCTTTACTTCTGAATCCTGCAGTGGCCCCTTACTGCCCCAGAGCACTTTCCTGGAGCTTTTCTCAGTGGAAGCTACGCACTTTAAGAGGTTAGGGTTTAGGGTGTAGGGGTTTAGGGTTTAAGGCATAGGACACTGCAAATCAAAAGGTCCGACAAGGGGCAAAACAAAATGAAGCACCCTACCTTTCTTCGAAGTGTTTAACATGGAGCACACCAAAGGGGCCCACGAGAGACTAATGTTTTTGGAGGAGGATTCCATGTGGGAGTTTCGAAAACACGGATAAGCCTTATAGATTCGCTGTAGATATACCATAACGGATGGACCCCAAAATCTTATGTTATTATATCTGTTAGGTTGGGGGAGGGTACTTGCTAAGCGCAGAAGGAGCTCGAGCCCGCATATCCGCGAAGAAGGCGCGGGGGAAGGCAAAGTAGCCCAGGAGGAGGAATACGAGGTCCGTGGCGAAGCCAACACGGATCTACCAGGATGCAGGATTACCTAAACCCCCAAAAGTATGTAAAATAATAACCCTAAACCCATAATAATAGTCATAAAGGCAATTATTTTACATACTTTTGGGATCCAGGTAGACAGAATTTCCAATTAAGACCGGAGTAGCTGTCTATAGGTCGAACAGACCATCTTGGTAAAAGCGATTGTTGTGATGTAGGGTTTAGAGGCCGTTCAAGCTTTTCTTGATGGTTTTCAGTATAGAATGAAGGAATGAAACAGACATGAACGCACTACATAGATTGTTGGGGATTATATAAGGGCTTATAAGGGTTATGCTCAGGATCTAGTCCTCCACCTCCGACTGACCATCCGAATATTTTGAAGACTTACAGGATTTTGAAAAATCTAAGAAGCTTCTTGAGATCTCGGATGTATTAGGGCCGAAGAGTTCTCCGGACGTGCGACAGGGCTGGCAGGGCCCTCATGTTTCAAACATGAAGCGTGGGTTCAGGGATTTTTTGGGGTTTCGGGTTGCGGTGCGCGGGTTCGGGTGTTTAGTGGATGAGGTGCAAGAAATCTATCTCGTTCTTGCGAAGCTCCAGAGGCGATTTGCTAGTTCAAGAGCCACCGCAGCATTCATGCCTCAAGCAAAGGACAAGGGACCCTAACATGTGACCTCAAAAGCCCCCTGACGTAGGCCACAAATGCCTTCTAGTCCTAAGGGTCCAAGAGCCCAAATATTATAGTATTAATGGTATTTGGGCCCTGAAACCCTATTATTTGGGTCCTTGGACCCTTAGGGTAGGCTCAGAGGTGACTTCAACAGACTTCAGAAGCACATTGGTCAGCCATCTTCCCCACAACAGATAAAGGTGCAGGGTTGGAGGCAGTTTAGGAAAAGGATTCAGGTTGCTGGGTGGAGCCTACCGCCCGCCATCCTTTCAACTTTACCAGCATTGATGTCCAGACAACCTTTCATCATGCGCTCTTTGCATCTCCGTTGGAAGTTGTGTTCATGTAGTAGCCTGAGCAATCACTAGGCATGTTGGCCAATAGCTGGTTTACAGCGATCCGGAGATGACAACCCCAACCCCAAGAAGTACATATAATGATTATGCTAGTTATAGGCTCCTAAAGTTATGGAACCCTAAACCCTAAACCCCCCAACCTGAACCCCAAACCCAAGCCCCAAACCCCAAACCGCGTGCTGCATTCTGCTGCTGAGAAGAGGCTGTTTCCTGCTGGGAGTTAATCAAGAATATGCGAGTATCTTACATATAGGGTTTAGGATTTAGGGTTAGTAGGGAATAATTAAGGGAGTATATTCTACAGGGAACATCTAGGATTACATTCCATTATTCCCTACTAACCACCAGCAAGGCTTTTTGGGCTTCCAAGGTAGTTACCCTAAACCCTAAACCCTAAACCCTAAACCCCTAAAACCTAAACCCCTAAAGGTTCAGACCTGTCGGACATCAAGCTGAGAAGTGGCCTCCAGTGGCACTCCAAAGTCAGTACCCTGTGCAAGAGCGGAGAGGGGGGGATGATTTTGAGAACGAGGTTTAGGGTTTAGGGTTTAGGGGTGGAAGGGGGTTGTGGAGTGATTGGGAAATGAATTCGCGTTCCGACATTTTAGGCTTCACGGCACATTTTGCGGGGCTTAGGTAGGTGGTTGGCCGGGTGGTTTCCTTTAACTTTGGCCTGAAGATTGCTGCCCCTGCTCGGATGAGATGCCTTTGTCCTCGGAAACATGAGGTCCTTCCAAAAAACTATAGGTGCCGCGAACATGTTCACATGTCCAGAGCGCATGGACGGGTCAGAATGTTGAGGCTGGATTTCTGAATCTTTGGCCTGCTGGTGGCTGGAAAGTAGATCAATGCAAAGCCATTGTCCGGCTGCCTACATCATGATCCACGAAGAAGACCTTTGGCCTGCGAATAATGCAAGGACCCAACAAATTAGGCATGTTCCTAGATCCTCCTTCTACCCCTCTATCATACCCTGTATACCCACTATTAAGGACTATCTACCCCTATTTCAAGGGTACAAGGAGGGTCCTGGTTGATGCCATTGTTAGTCCTACTGTTGCAAAAAATGTTATGGAGTCGACAGGAGCCCCCTGGCTGCTATCTTAGCCCACATTACCCTAGGAAGAGAAAAGGATCCGTTTACATCAATATAAGGAATCCCTTGCCCAAAAAAACATAAGGGATCCCTAACATTGATCCAGCTACAGTTCGGACAGATGCAAATACTTGAGGCTTTGCTTAGGGTGAAGCCCTTGAGCACATAACAGCGGGTTAGCAACCTACTATTCCAAGTTCAAGAGACAGCCATTACATCCGTTGCATACGCCCTTCAACCCTAAACTCTAAAACCCCCGCACTAGGGTACTTCAAGGGGGCTCAAATGTGAATCTTCTGATCCCTGCACAGACTGGTATACCCAACCTTTGTTGGGTTTAGGGTTTAGGGTACGTAGCTTTATGCCTGACCACTTTCATATACAAAAGTAAAGCAAGTACCCTACCAAAGCGGCAGGGTGTAAGGGTCTTGGTAATCAACCAAATCTAAAGATCCAAGTCAATGGGAGCCTGCAGGAAGCACACGAGTGCAAACAGGAACCTTAGCTGTGCGCGCAGGAAGTCTGCCCCAAACCCTAAACTCTGTTGGTTAAGCCTGCATTAACGTTAAATTCCTTCCGCTTGCCCTAAATCCTAAACTCCGTCTGTGTCAAGGGCCGACGCGGGCAAGACGGCAACAACATATTCGCGTCTTCTGAGTATTGGGTTTAAGGGCTGGGCTCCGGGTTTTCGGGGTTATGCACCCTGTGCTCAAAACTCGAAGCCGAAGGCTAAGGCCACTGCAAACATCGAGATTCAACTACAAGAGCCCTAGTAACATCATGGCTCCAAATCGGTGTGCCCCGTACACCCTCCAGGGATACACAGGGATGCCTGTAGGATCCGCCCCGAAAAGGCTATGTAGGACTATGTAGGACTATATTGAAACTCAATCTTGTCTCAAGGAAATCTCATGGCCTCAGTCTAGGGTTTAGGGGTTTAGGGCTTAGGGTTTGGGGTTTACGGTTTAAGGGTCTCGGGTTTTGGAGTTTACGGTTTAAGGGTTTAAGGCTTTTGGGTTCAGTGTTGCCCTCAGGGATCCCGAAGAGCTGTGCTTAGGAAAATAAGGAACGAGGCAAGACTATGCAACTTGGGGGTTTCAGGGTTTATGGTTTAGGGTTCGGTATGACGCTAACCCTACTCAAGCGGTGTGTCTATCCCAGTTATAGGCTTGAAAGATAGCTATCAGTGGGTCATAACTACCCTGAACCCATAACCCTAAATCCTGACCCCGCAGCCCTAAACCCTGAAACCTAAACCCTCCACCGTATACCCTAAATCCTAAGCCCTCCACCCTGAACTTTGAGATCCTAAACATCCCAAGCAGCTAAGTCCTCAAATATAGCTATCACTGGGTTATAGTTACCCTGAACCCCTGAAACCCTAAGCATCCCAAGCAGCTGGAGGATGTTGAGGAACAGCATCACCCAGGCTCTCCGATGGTAGAGGCTGTCAAAAGCCAGCATCATGACGTAGCCTCGGTTTAGAGTTTAGGGTTTATGGGGTTTGGAGCTATCGGGTTTAGGATTTGCAGGGTTTAGGGTTTACAGGGTTTGGGGTTAAGGGTTCAAGGTTTAGGGTTTAGGGTCAGCCAAATACTTGCAAAGTGATTGCGGCCGGTATCATTTAATGACTTAAACCTCCAGATTTTACCTTTGCGGTAGAAAGATTGCCCAAAACACCCCGACAATGGACAAAGACATCTCTGCTCCACAGTTGCGGGTTGTGGTAATCCTGTATCCCAGACCCAACAAAACAGCTCAAACCCTGTAACCTCCAGGCCCATCCCCAAACCCTATAGCCTAACACCCTCATCCCGCAAAACCTTCAAACCAGTACCCCAAAAACCCTATAAACCCAATAAGGGTTTACCCTTGGTACTCCCCCCCCCCAGTAACAGTCTATATTAGGGGTCCTATTACGGGCTATATAACCCATGTTATACTTAGTATCCAGTTGTTACTGCCCAAGGTTTCCCGGTACCCCAAAACCCGTGCGAGGCGGCCTCGGATCTGTGCCGGCGGCGTGGGCTTGCAGGCCAGGAAGGCTGTGGCAATCAAGCCTCCCAGGATGGAGGATTCTTAGCTTTCTTGGGTCTACCTGAACCCTGGGTTTAGGGCTTAGGGTTTCAGGTTTAAGGCTTAGGGTTTAAGGCTTTGGGTTTAGGAGTTAGGGTTTGCAGGTTTAGGGCTTAGGGTCTGGGGCTTAGGGTACGCAATCGCAAAAAAGGGTAGGACATCCAGGGTTCACATAGGCTTTGGGTTGTTAGTGTTGAGCGCTTTCGGGTTGTAGATCTAACATGTAGGCCTTTACAATCCAAACTCGAATCCCTGACCCTAAGCTCTGAACCGTGTCACACGGTATATGGGGGGGAAATCTGAAAAGCGCACATGGTAAGCTCTGGGGCAAGCGCTAATGATGAGTTGGCTGCGGTTGAGGAACTTCCATTGAAGTCATCAAGTTACGAATATGCAGTAAAATGATAGGGCTTGAATATGATGGCAAAATACTCAAGTTCCTTGACAACAGCCCAGACTAGAGTTGATAGAGCATTGCGGGGTCCTAAACCCCAGCTGGTCTGGAGCAGTAATGTCTGCAGACTTCACCCCCAGCCCTAGCTTATTGGGAGTCTTCAGGGTTTGGAATAGAGGATTATTTTGGAAGCCCTTGTTAGGATTTGACAGAGATCACTTTGAGAAGTGCTCACCTTAAACTCCCAAACCCCAAGCCCCTTCATCAGTTCTGGTCAGTACCTGCGTATCTTGCCCTAGGTCTTGATGCGTTTGAAGAAGCCTGCAAAACAACATGTCCGACAAAGACCGAGTGCCTTTTCATGGAGACCCCATATATCATCCTTTCTATTTGGCAAAGTTTTGAACAAGGGAACCCAACAATTACAGACCCAAAGCACTAAAGTCCTTAGTCCAGGGACCCCCAAAACCGGAACCCCAATTTGGGGAAACCGAATTTAAGGCTATGGCAGAATCTGAGAATACGCCGAGAGGCATAGCAGACGCTCCGTTTCAGCCATACGCCTCTCCCCGGGTGTAGGATTTAGGGTTGAGGAAGATGGGTATAGGGATGTGATTTTGTGTACAGCTTTCAAAGGGTTTACGGATTTAGGGCTTAGAGTTAAGGAGCTTGAGGTGTAGGGATGGGTGCTTACAGCTTCCGATTCCAAACGTTAGGGTGCCGGATTTCTGCGGAAGGCTATAACCCCTAATCCCTAAGACCTAAAGCTAAACCATCAGGCCGGGAACTCAAGCTTCACAGCCTCCTCGGTTATAGGGCCTAAGAAGCAGGCCGTGAACAATACAGAACGGAATGTAAGCTGCAAATGAAATTGTTTTGTTGTGATGGCTTAAAGGAGTTTAGACTATAGCTCACCAGGGAATAGAGCCTCTCTTGGCCATTTTGTTGCGTAGCACAATGACTGAATACCGTCCCGACTTGAATCCCAACTCTTTTCTTCAACGCCGTATGGACCATCAACAGGCCTACGGGGTAAGCTTCAGTTCCTGGGCCCTCGCCCTGAAACTAAGAGCCGACCCAAAACCCTAAACCTCCGCGGTCACCTAAAGGAGTTGAGCATGCTCACAAAATCCACGCAACACCACAAGCCCTGATGTGTTTTGTATAGCCCGCACAGACACGTCGCACAGCTCTGAAATTACGATTCAACATGTCTCTCTGCTCCCTCTACTCCCACAATTTCCATAGACTTCGGAGGGCATATACTGGCTCATCTCCGTATAAAACACAACCGCCATGTTGAGCACTGTTGATTGAGCCAGAATGTTGATGTAAAACCTAAACTTAACACGCTCTGCCCGTCAACCCGGAAATCTAAACCCCCGAAGCCATGGACAAGCAAGCTAACTTGGGGATTGGGGTCTACATCCACAACTTCAATTGCTAAGCTTACACGGCCGGGGATCAATGCTTGGGAATACCTGGGTTTAGGGTTTAGGGTAATTGTAAGGGGTCGATGGGTAGCTTTTTTTGACACCCCTCCACACTCTTTCGGTGCTAGCAATAGCTAGGGGAGTAGTTGGCCACTGAAGCATGTGTGTCCGAAGTGTGTAGCTTAAGGTTTAGGGTTTACAGTAGCTATCTGCCACGCGTAATTCTCTATAAACCGATTACATCCATTTACGGGACGTGTAGTTGGATTGTAAGTATATGTACCCGATGGTTCTAGACACCGATGAACCGCTATGTAGGAACTATGGTCTCATCTGCATACCTAAGCCCTAAACCCAACACCCTAAACCCCAATCCCTAAATCCTACACTATGAACCTTAAGCCCTAAACCCTAAACTCTAAACCCTAAACCCTGAACTCTTAAACCCTAAACCCCAAGCCCTCACCTCCAAACTCCTAATGAACCTCGGGCGCCTCCACTTGAAGCCCAGGTGCAGCATGAAGCTCAGAAAGTAGCTGGCCACAACCTGTGAGCTTCAAATCCCCTGCTCCTCAAGGGTTTTGGGTTTGGGGTTTGCGGTGTAGGGATTAGGGTTTAGGGATTAGGTCTGGGTTTTGGGGATTAGCGTTTAGGGTTTAGACCTGCCAGTAACACCACCCCCGAATAAACATTGGACCATTATAGTCTCCCTTGAGTCGATAGAATAGCGGGGCCATGGGCATCGTATTATGACATGGGGCAAGTCCATGTTCTCTCTACTTGAAAGGACTACATATCTTTTATGATACTGTGCTGGGAGTATTTCTTGCCGACGAGGAGGGGAGGATTACAGAACTTCTCTGGCCCCTTACTAGCAGACCCTGCGCAACTGTACTTCTATGTTCCTTGCATCGGGCTTAACTATTGCACGGTTTGACATTAAGTACATTGGAAATACGAACTGCTTCCAACATCCAAGAACGACATAATCATCCAGAAGTCATGGGAGTTCATCATAAAATGGTCCTCATTTGGTCGGGTTTTTGGCAAGGGTCTGAGTAGCCGCAGATCGCAAGAGCTACAGTGAATATTTCATATAGAGTTTGATGGACATGGGTTCCATAATTTCTTAGGGACTATACTAAACTACAAGAGGGACCCCTATCTCCACTGCTAAGAGTCTCTTCAGCAGGCTAATATTGACAATAGCTTATAAAGGGATGCGCGGAGACGTAGCCATAGCGGCGCAGAGCCCTCCACTTGAAGCAGGGCTTACAGGGTTTAGGGCTTCAAAGCTCCAAGCCTTACACCTCAAACCTACAACCCTAAAACTTAAACCACAATCACACCAAGGGGCCAGCCGGTCGCCCCAAGTTCGATAGATCATGTTTATGAACCTGAGGCTCTGGATTTCCCACCATAGGGGAGCCAACAAGAAGGGAACTCTATGGGCCTTTGGGTTCAGGGCAAGAGGGAACACACTGGGTTTGGGTGGTTTAGGGTTTGGGGCTGATGGCCCGAAAACCTCGGATATCGAAGAGTTGCAGAGGGGCACATACTGTCAGCTTACAATCCTGAGATAGCGCCATTTTGGGACCAACTTCTATCTAGACATGATTTGGGGCGAGGTCTCTGAAGTTTTTCCCAGTTCATGTGTATAGGGAGATCGCTCCAGTCTTGTGCAAGTTGCAAACTCTGAACACCTACGAACTCGGTCCCTCCAACTAAGACGAAAAACATAAAACATTCTCACTTGTTGGTGCGGAGTGGCATGTAGTTGGTTCCCAGCTTCTTGCATGATGCCTCGCCGCAGGGGTGTACACCCCCACATCAGAAAGGAAGGTCTCTGCTACAGGCTCTGTTTGCTTGGGTTTAGGGTTTAGGGTTGCATGATAGTGAGGGGCAATTTTCTCTTGGGGCTTTGCGGTCAGGGTCTTGTACAATCAGAGGAATTCAGTTATCCCAACTCCTAAAAGGGGACCCTAGCATAGGATAGATAGAGATTCCTCAATCTAGGGATGGGGATATACCAAGAACGCCTTATTCTAGTAGAATGGAAACCCTACACCCAAACCCCCAAAACCTTAAACCACTAAACAGAACCCTAGACGCTAAACTCCTTAGACCCCTATACCCTCGACCCCTAAACCCTGAACCCCTACACATGCTCAGAATGTCCAAGCTGGGCATCGCACACTCTGCGAGAGCACAGCGTGCCAGCATCATAAAATGAAACCTATAGTCCGTTAAGTAGATATAAGGTTTAGGGTTGAGGGCTTGGGTAGGGTTTGGGGTATAGTCCCCCCTAAGTAGACAGAATACCGGGTATATGGGATCTTCTTGGCAATTCCATATCCTATCAACTTAAGGGGGCCTATCAACTCAAATGGGTAGTTCTCAGACTACGCTGTATTTAAACCCCCACTAAGATCCTGAAAAGCCATTCTGTGTTTGGGGTCCCTAGGGTCCCTTCTTTTAGGGTTTAGGGTTTAGACCCTAAACCCAATCCCTACATGGCCTTGAATCCACTAGGGCTCCTTTCCTAATTACGTACCCGCCCACACACAGCCACACCGGCGACTCGCAGGGCCCTGTCCCCTAGTAAGGAAAGAGGCTCAGGGTTTAGGGCTTAGGTTTGGGGTTTAGGGCCCAAGTTATCAGAATAGGGCTCTGTGCTATGTTCTACTATAGTTGTTTATGCCATACTGAAAATGGCAGAATACTTTTTGGTAGGCCTATATGACTGTGTATGTTTTACCCTGCTTTATAGGTACACAAAACCTAAACCCTAAACTCTAAACCCTAAACACTAAACACTAAACCCTTACACAGGATCCTATAGTACTGCAGGGCGGCCTTGTACTTCTCCGCTGCGCCAGCCACAGCGTAGGGGCCACAAATGCGGCAGCGGAGTGCGTTCACGGGCCCAGTCATCCACTCCTCTCTAGGGGTTAGGATTTAGGGTTTACGTAGGGTGAATTTTTCGCGAGGAGGATCCATGAACTAGATCCCGGGTTTCTAAACCACCCACAGGCCGTATATCCATACGCCCCAAATCCTCACCCACCACATTCAAAAACGCCCAATACACCCCTCTCCACATTCCCACGAAAGCAGCACAATCTGTTGAACGCCTATAGAAACACTGTTTCATATAATCCGCCTTCTTCCATGTTATTCTTCATTTTCTTCACCCTAAACCTACATAAGACCTAAATAACGCAATATACGCCAGATAAGCCATATAAACCTTACATGCCCCCGGATAACCCTATAACTCCCCCCTAACTCTCACCCCTCAAGTAGGAACTCCAAACCCTAAACCAGCTAAACCCCAAAATCTAAAGCTAAACCCTAAAATCCTGATACCCCAAACCCCAAACCCCATCACAGAGGGTGTCAGGCTAGAGTTAGCGGTCCTCAACTTACCACCACCCCAAAACATAATTTCGCACCTTCGTGATAATTCATAGGTCCCCTACAACAATCTAAGGTCTTGCCACCCCGTAAGTGAGTGGCAGGGCTCTTCCCCTAAACCCAAAACCCGCCCAAAACCCCCGAAACTCTAAACTCCCTAAACGGAGGTACCCTAAACCCCCAAAGCCTAAACCCTAAAACCTTAA
>CAJNIZ010048011.1:0-23367 GCA_905231905.1 Symbiodinium pilosum | reverse complement strand
GTTGTAGGGTTTTAGGGTTTCAGGTTTGTAGGGTTCAGGGTTTTAGGATTTTAGGGCTTTAGGGGGTTTAGGGCTGGGGGGAGATTTTTGGAGGCTTGGCGGGATTTGGGGGCATGTGGCGGTTGAGGATTGGAGGTTTGAGCGGCTGAGGTCTCGGCAAGGGGGGATGCCCAAGGGTCTCCTATATACCCAAACCCTAAGGGTCCAAGGACCCAAATAATAGGGTTTTAGGATTCAAATACTATAGAGCGAATGGTATTTGGGCCCTAAAGCCCTATTATTTGGGTCCTGACTGAGAGAAGCGCCAACTGGATCTCCGGAATATGCAAAACCACACTTAGGTCCGGGCGAGGTGCCGCTTCGTACTCAAAGAGGGGGTACATAGGCGGCCCTCTAAGTTCACGTAGCCTAAGGCTCTGCTTGCTTGAAGGAGCTGCAGGGACCCAGGCCCTGTTACAACCCGGCCTCTGAGGGTAATAACTCATACTGGAGAGCATACGTGGAATGGGCTTTACAGCCCATATTTGGAAATTACGGAGATACTACGAATAACCCTAGTCCCTAAACCCTAAGTTAATCCCTTCCCTTATTCCGTGCGATTCCCGGGAGTTTCCATTATACCCTAAGGGTTTGTGCTCATCGCCTTGGAAGCCTAAGCCGTGGACTCTAACCCTTGATTAGGACATTCGGCCCCAGAATGAACCTAAGGTTACGCGCCTTAGGGCTACAAACTTATAACCTTTGAGACACCCTACGCCCTGAAACCCGAACCCTAAACCCTAAGCCCCAAGCCATAAGCCCTTAACTCATTGGTTCAACTAGTACTCCCCTCTATACCACCCTCTAGGTTCCCCCCTTAATTAAGCTTATTTAGGGCTAGGGGGGAACCTAGGGGGGTAGTATAGAGGGGGTACTAGTTGAACCCATGATTAACCCCAAGCAAAACTCCCTGAGACACCCTAAACCCTAAACCCTACACCCTAAACCCTAAACCCCGTAAGCCCTTAACCCCAAGCCAAACCGCTCCAAGGGACATGCCGGCCCATTGGACATGCATCTTATCGGGCTCGCTGGATTGCACGTAGTGGCTCCTTGAGTTTTAGAGCGGTTTGAGGGGTTAGGATTCAAGGTTTAAGATTTAGGGTTTGGGGTTTAGGGGTTGGGGTTTAGGGTTTAGGGATTGGGGTTTAGGGTTTACGTAGGGAGATGAGGGGCTCCTTGAAGAATGACTGGACAACGTGGCCAGCCAGATTGGGGCAACCGAGCTATAGACCAGCTAAGGAAGGCTACGTCAGTTACGAAGTGCCAACCTTATTGAAGTCTAAGGGCAACACGCACAAAGTCTGCGGCCCTTATGGCCTGCGGATGACGGGGCTTCAGTGAAGTCATTGCACGAATTTCTTGGGTGTCAACCCACCTTAGACCCCAAACCTTAATCTAGACCCATGATTAAAAACCCCTCCTTTCAAGGGCCTTACTATGAGGATCCCTATTATCCCCTATTAAGGGCGGGAGTTTATCAATTAGAGGTCTACATTAACTTAGGATACCTTCCTATTGAATTTTCAGATTGCACAGGCCCACACTTGGAAGGTACTTGGTAGGAAACTTCAATGCTACTTAGAGGGTCTGTCCTATGTAGGCTCCCTTGGGGGAAGAGCCTGATAAGTCCTGAACCCCATACTATCTGGGCTACGGTTAAGGAACTTAAATTAAGTTACCTGTTAGATGGGTATATAGTCAACAATGGGGCCTCCTTATCATAGCAACTAGGCTGAAACTCTTCAAAAGCAACCCGCACTAACCCGAGGGCTTGAGCAGCCCAGGCGCACCCGCTGGGTGTGCATCAGCCCAGGAAATTGTCGTCCCATATTGCTGTGGAACTTGCTGTCCGTGATCATGCGGTGGACGAACAAGGCGTTGACCTGTTTATGGATCTCTCATCCCCCTTAATTTACACCCTGACAAACTGAAAAAGGTCCCCTGGCACTATACTACTAAGACTGCGGCAGTTGCAGTTTGCCGCCAGGCTATCGTTGACAGGGCTCGATGCTTCAACCCATCAAAATTGACTCCCTAAACCCTAAAGCCTATCCCCTAAACTCAGCAGAATATCACCAGACCTAGCCCGTGAAAGCTGAACCTCTATATACGTGGTGCTCTCAAAAAAATGGGTCCGGCTTGGGGTGTCCCGATACTCAACGGGGGTCTATCTTGGGGTCGCTCTATTTGTAGAACAGCCGGGCCATGATACTCCGTGCCCAAGCCCATGAAGCCTAACCCCCAACACCCTGAAACTAAACCCTACACGCCAAAACCCCCAAACCCCTAAATCCCTAAGCCCCAAAAATCCTGAATCCCTAAACCTTTGTTTGACCACCTGTACCAATTTATCCCTGCACCCCATAGCTCTCCGCCTCTGCAATGCATCCAAACGCTCCTGTGTAGGGGCGCGTGGTCCCCAAGAAGTAGAGGTTAGGATGGCTCCTGCACAGGGTTTAAGGTTGAGCTATATACCGTTATATGTAATACACTAGCGGCCAGATAGCCGCATTTACAAGGTTGCGTAATAAGGAGTGATAAATGTCGATTCTACATTTTTCCTCATGATACGGATCCTGTCTTGCAATGTACATGAGGGTCTGCTCAAACTATTGCTCACCAAATGGGGTGACCAACATAGGGCTCGTATCAGACAAAGAACCCAAACCCTGAATCCTGAACCCCAAAGTTTGCGCGGGACCTCCCATGTCAAGACATCACAAAAACAACCCTTTAGACGTTGTACCTGTAGGTGCACTAAGGACTTAAAGCCCTCACCCTAGACCCTAACTAAACCCTAAACCCTAGAGCCCTAAACCCTAAACCACACAATTTACAACAGTTCAAAGGCCGGAGTTTTGCACAGGCCGAGTTTGGGGTGGGCGCGCGTCCTGCTCCAAATTCCGAAGAGGTGGTCCATGTAGGAATATCTGGCAGCACAGACTTATGAAAAAGGGTTCAGGGCTTTGGGTTCAGAGGTTCCAAAGGATTCGGGGTTTGTCTGGGGCTGTAGAAATCCGTAGAGCCCTGCAGGAGGAGCCCAAGACTGCAAAACAATATACCACCCAGACCCACAAAATCGGGGATCTGGCAAGTAGGTGGGGTTTAGGGTTTGGGTCCAGGGAGACTTAGCAAGTAGGTTAGTACTGCGCAAAACCTCAGGTCATTATGTGCCTGATATGAGTTATACGAGTCTATACGATTTTTACCAAGTCCCCATGACCCTCCAATTTTTTAAAGGTTGCACAATGGTACCTTTTTTGGAGGTCAGGACCTTCATTTCAGTCCCTACCCAAGGGCTCCGTCTAGTCCCTTTTGGGGCTTGTTGTTTTGTGGTGGGGGTTGACATATGCTGCCCAAATCAGAAACTACATAGGAGGGTCTGAGTCCAAGGGAGTCTCTTAAAAATGGCACCTGCCTACCATGCTAGAAGCCCGACTACAATCTGATGGCGATCACTTGCATTGCTCCCTGAAGGGCAATGGTGTAGAGGGCTTTGTGTACAGCCCACCAAGGTATTAGCTACCTGTAGATTTTTTCGTCATTAGCACATTCCCCGGAACTGAGGACTGTATGGCTATATTGAGCTTCTGCACATGGGGTTGGGGGTACGAAATTCTCCTTGTGCTCAACCCCTATACCCAAACCAAAAGAAGCTCTACTCATCCTACAACCATACAACAAACGGCTTAGTCTTGCGCTTTCAGGCAACAATATGCTGTTACTGGGCAGTGTACTACGCTAAGTGGAAACAACAGGAAGCACCACAAAACCTCAGCCTAACCCCAAACCCTATACCCTACATGGGACTTGCCCTAAATTACTGTTCCCAAAGCAACGAAATTCATATTGGGGACCAAGGAGCTCCACTGTAAGGACCCAAAATGCAAGTGATTTAGGAAAATTCATTCCCGTATACACCAAACGCTAGGCCGAGCCTGGGGCAGAATGGCATATCAAGGGTCTTGTGCTGCGCTTCTTCACAATCCTAGGCTCTTCAACGCTCTAAACCCTAAACCCTAACCTAAACACTCCACCGTAAGAAAAACAGAGCCTCTGGGTTGACTGTAATGCAGTCATGCATAGATCTCTGTATAGTCCCCCTCAAGTAGATGGAATCTGGGGTATGTGGGGATCTCATTCTAATATACCCAACTACTTAAGTGGGACTGTAGGCGTAAAAAGCCTGAGGAAGGGTATAAGATGGCTACAATTTCCATATGGGGGGCTGCTATAGGAATGGGGCATTCTCCGAAACAGTGTGGGAACATGAAAACGACCAGAAAGGAATTTTGAAAAATGCTTTTGGGCAACCGAGAATCGAACACTTCATCGAACTCCACCTTCACTGTTGGATCGGCTTCATGGGGTTTTTGCGGGGGAAGGATCACAGGTTGGTTCAGGTTTTAACATTTTCTGCCACTGGCTCGAGGTTCTGCCTTACAGGCATGCTAGGGTTCAGGGTTTAGGCCTTAGGGTTTAGGGCTTAGGGTCTATTTCGGATTTAGGGTTTAAGGTTAAGGATTTGGGGTTTAGGATTTAGGTTTTGGGGCATAGGGTTTAAGACTTCAGGGCCTTCAGGGTTTGCAACACAGTGAGCGGAGTGCTTAGTTCACCAGCTGGGTTGGGAGCACAGAACCCCTTTGACAGGTCCTATATCCCTAAGGGTCTAAGTACCTAATTATCATATATACTTACCCAAAATCAAAACCTGTACTATAATTACTATTGCCCAAATCCCAAGTACCTAATTCTTGGGTACATGGACCCTCTGGGTATCCTGTGACGTCCTATGGCTCCTATGACCACTTGCACTGTTTGGGCGGCAGCTTCCATAGCCATCCACAAAGGTAGAAGCCAATGTGAACCCTTAACCCTCAACCCTGAATCCCTAAACCCTATGCTCTATAGACCCTAAACCCAGAATAACCCCTATACCCTAACCCAGAATCCTAAACCCTAAATCCTGAATCCCTAAATCCTAAGCCCTAAATCCTAAATCCTGAACCCTAAGCCCCAAAACACAAATCCTAAACCCTGAACCCTATAGACCCCAAACCCTGAACCTTAAGTCCCCTAAACCCGAACCTGTTTAAGATCCAACCCCACCCCAGAATCCTAAACCCTAAGCCCTAAACCCTGAACCCTAAATCCTGAACGGTTCAGGATTTAGGGTTTAGGGCTTAGGGGTTCAGGCTGAACCCTTTGGGGATCCATGGCCTCCTCCCCTTCGAGCCGGTAGCGCTTTCCTGCGATGTGCTCCACGTCGCTGCGGTGGTGTAGCTTCACCTTATGGGTTTGGGTTTATAGTCCCACTTAAGTAGATAGAATATGGGGTATATGGAGATCTTGTTATAATATGCCCAAAGCCATATTCTATCTACTTAGGGGGACTATAGGGTTTAGGGTCTAGGGTTTGGAGTTAAGGGTTTGGGATTTAGGGATTAGGGTTTTGGGGATTTAGGGTTTGCGGTTTAAGGTTTGGGGTTTAGGGCTTTTAGGGCTCAGAGTTTTTTTAGGGTTTCGGGTTCATGGGGCTTAGGAGACCCCCTTTCTACCGGGTAGTTAATACCTAGACCCCAAAAGTATGTAAAATAACAGCCCTAAACCCATAATAACTGCCATAAAGGCCATTATTTTTCATACCTTTGGGGTCCAGGTAGTACTTACCCAGTTCTAACCATCTTCGGGCACTTTTGGGGGGCTTCTGTTGCGCTGGACCTGTTTCACCTCTAGGATCCCACCAGGCAAGGTGTAGGGTTTAGGGTTTAGGATCTACAGTTTAGGATTTAGGGTTTAGGGTTCAGGGTTTATAGGATTTAGGATTGAGGGTTTAAGGGCTCAGGATTTAAGATTTAGGGCTCAACAACTTGGTGAACTAATGGCCCAAACACGAGAAAATGCCCCAGAGAGGCGATTGTCCTACATACGTCTCGGGTTCCAAGTGGGAACTCAGGGGCGTTTTTCGGAGGGTCATATACGGGTTGAAGGGTTAGGGTTTTAGAGCGTCATCTGGGTGCGTGTTCTAGGCCCTAAACCCTAAACCCTAAAACCCTAGGGTTCCGGAGTTTATGGATTTCATTGGGTTGTGGACTGTCTACCGGCTTGGTGCTCCGGGTTTTGAGTCTAGAGCCCGGGCTTTAAACTGCTTAGGGAGGCCGACCAACCAGGGGATAAGGGTTTAGGGTTTAGGATTTAGGGTTCAGGGTTTGGGATTTAGGGTTTAGGGTTTAGGATGTAGGGTTTAGGGTTTGCAGCTTAGAATTTAGGGTTTAGGGCTTACTGCGTGAGGCTATGCAGGCTTTAGCTGCAGCCAAAAGATTTACGCACAAAAGTCAGAAAGCGCCCTAAACCCTGAACCCCAAACCGGGCGTTGTTGCTCGGGCAGGGAGATACAATATTAGGAGGGAGGATCACGCATGAGAGAATCGAGTTGCTAGGCCCTGCTGCATGAAGAAGTAGACGTCGTTCAGGTAGACTCCACTGTCCAACATCCAGTCTCGATACCTTTCTGTTGTCAGAATTCTAGGACTCAGCGTTGGGGCTTTAGATGCCTCAGCGTGAGGGATTTGGGGCAGGACCGAACATTGGCCGAAAAACACAAACACTAACAAAAACTCCTTCCCTGTGGCACTAACAGGTACCGCTGCGGGAAATAAGAGTGAGAAGAGCTGCTTAGCGAGACCTCCTTAAGGGCAGGCACTGTGAGGGGGAATGACCAAACAGAACACACACGTTATACAAATTACTGGTGCTTAGTAGGGAATCAAGGAATAGAATCCCTATATAATCCCGATATACATATTATATATATATATATGTTGTTCATTCCATGATTCCATACTAGCCTTCAGTAAGCTAAACCAGGCTGCTTGTCATCATTGTAGAAGCGCACATATTCATCGACCGGCCACTGCTTCACCAAATATCCTGGGCAGCATACATATCAACAGAAGTCGCCACGAGGCAGCATCTAAACAACTTTTCATGTATAATATGAAGGCAGGGTAGAACAATATGAAACAAAAACGAGCTACCTACCAATGGCCCAGAATCAGTGACTGGAGGTGTTCGCCGGGTTCTTGCTTGAACATTTCCTACCTAATCCCCTCCGCGAACCCGCAACCGCTCACACCCCCCATCACACCGGTTCACAATATGAGCTATAATCTAAACTCCCAGTATCCACCTTAATAAGCCCGAAAATACTCCCCTATATAATCCCCTATACAACCGTTAAACATGAACCCTCAATCAAACCCTACGTACACTTGTCCTTCTTGGGGGGGATAGGGAACTAGAAGCTGCTTTGTAGTCTTAAGCTGCAAAAAACAGAGCCTAGCTTTAGAATTTGGGCTTAGGGTTTAGGATTTCAGGAGGTGTGTAACCCTGAAACCAGACACTCCAAGAGCCTAAACTCTGAACCCTGAAGCCCTAAACCCCATGAATCCTGAAGCGTCTGGCCGCGGTTGAAGCAACAATCAAAACCGAGTAAGAGTTTTGCGGGCTACTTGAAGAAATTAAACTTGCAAAGTCCTTGCAAGGTAGTCTCTGGTTGAGCTCTTTTGAATCTGAACCCTAGTGTACTCCTACAAACCTGCAACCCTAAACACTAAACCGTACCAGGTAGGGTTCATGATCCGAATGCTTCACCTTTTTCACCGGAAGAACGATGCTAAGCTGAATCCCGAACCCTAGAAATGTTGAGGGGTTAGCTTCCGCATGAGCGATGGTCTAAACTCCTAGTATCCCCCTTAATAAGCCCTATAATACTCCCCTATATACCCCTGTAGAACCACCTTGGAGGAGTTTACATCCTAAACCCCAAACCCTAAATCCCAAACCCTAAACCCTATGTAACCCTCTTTAAGGAGTTTAGACTATTGCTCACATCAGTTCAGATTTTGGGATGGCTCGAGGTACCCTGAACTCAAACGAGTCCGCGCGTCCTCAGCTCCCCAACCCACCAAACTGAACGCAGTTTAGGGTTTAGAGTTTAGGATTTAAGGTTTTAGGTGCTATTGGAATTTGTTGATTTGAGATTTATGGTCTATGGTTTCAACACAGATTGACATTTTCAATCATCATGTACTTCTACCATTTACCTGCAGCCTGGGTGCCCTACGTTGCTTGAGGACCCTAGAAAACATGGGGCAAAACCCGTTAGGGTAAGTTCTCCATCTATGGCTGCTACCGGTGGAGGAAGTCTGGCACCAGTTAGCATCCCTTATTCATGCATTAGTACTATTATTGAGGGCCAAAGGGGGAATTTCAACAATTAGGGTCCCATTCTGGTGCCCCTAAATATGAGCTGCCGACCAAAAAGGGCCTCATAATTTGGAGAATAACCCGACCACAGTGCAAGGTCTCCATCCACAGCCCCTTCATAATCCCAGTTGCCACTTCATGTTCCATTTTCTCTTCCTTGTGATTCTCCATTGCTGGGGCAAAATCCCTGTATCCCGTATAATCCATAGACTACACTCCTAGTATCCCCCTTCATAACCCCCCACATAACCCCCTAAATAACACCCTTTAAGGAATTTAGACTATAGCTCGTATCACCCCTAAAGCAACCCTACAATTTGAACCCAAACCCTAAACCCCAAACCCTAAACCCCAAACCCTAAACCCCAAACCCCAAACCCTAAACCCCAAACTCTAAACCCCAAACCCTAATCCCAGAACCCTAAACCCTAAACCCAAACCAAGCCCTTAAACCCTAAACCCCAAACCCTAAACCCTAATCCCTGAACCCTAAACCCCAAAAGGCTGAGCGTCCGAGGCCGCCTGGAACATCAACCTATCAGTGGGGGGTTTCGCAGCATGAGTGGCTTGGGGAGTTCAGGGTTTAGGGTTCAGGGTTTAGGGGTTCATGGTTTAGGATTTGGGGTTTAGGGTTTAGGGTTCAGGGTTTAGAGTACCATTTTGGGGCTCCCATATTAAGGATTATAAGATTTTGGGGTCTATATGGGGGCCCCTTTATTTTTGCGAAACTATCTAGTGTGCCTGTTGTCAAAACATTGGATTCGGGGCTTGGGGTGTAAGGGATGGGGGTTTGGGGGTTCAAGGTCTCTGTTTTACGGCTTGAGGCTTAGGGCTTAAGGCTTGGGGCTTAGGGTTCAAGGTTTGGGGCTACCGCCTTGGCTGTAGAAGGCTTCAGGTTTGCGATCCCAGGACACTGACCGAAAGGCCGGTCATAGAACAGCCCAGGGCAGCTTAGGGTTTAGGGTTTAGGGTCTAGGGTTTGGGGTTTACCCCGCGAGTATTCTGGCTGTGCCTGGTATGAATGAAGACTGATGAGCAGAACATGGCGAGTTGCACAATTTTGTATACCCGGGAAGTTGCTTTGCCAAGCATTGCCACGGATTTTCGGCCTCCTACCTTCGCAACCCCACCATCAACTAAAACCATCCAAGACCCTGCTATGAGAAATGCTCTGTGACGCGATGCTGCATCAGATGGCGAAACTCAATGTGGGTGCTTAAACCAGTCCTCCTGATATGACTACCATATGAAACATACTTCTCCGCTGAATCCTTACAAGCATGTCAAGCACAAATCCTCAGGCTTTCTGAAGCATTCAAAATCCTGAAGCCTTTCTGAGACTTTCCAGCAACCAGCAGCCCCTTTTGTTTAAATGGTCACTCCAAGAAGGACCTTGGTTGCTGTAGCCTAGTGATATTCGGCTCTATGGTTTGGGGTCCCTATTCATGAACAGAAACCACTTCATCACCTAAAGAGCAGGAATCTGGACCCCATTCGCGCTTTACAATCCCCAAAGACCTAAACCCTAAAGCCCAAAACCGTACCTAAACCCCAAAAGTATGTAAAATAATGGCCCTAAACCCATAATAACAGCCATACAGGCCATTATTCTACATACCTTTGGGGTCTAGGTAGTTTCCCTTCAACCCTCCACCCTCAACCCTAAACCCTCAACTACAAGGGCCCTGCCTTTGCGGGATTGACCAGCCCACGTCCCTCAGTTTGAAAGTCCGTGTCAAACTTTCGAAGGTCGATCACATCCTGGAGTTGTCTCCGTGGCGCTTAGTATGGGGTTTGGGTTTAGGGGTGGATTCTGTTCTTGTGGGGCCACTCTGCATCTACCCTTAACCCTGAACCCAAGGTCCTTCCCCTTCCCCAAAAAGACCTTACCTGGACCCCAAAAGTATGTAAAATAATGGCCTTTATGGCTATTATTATGGGTTTAGGGCTATTATTTTACATACTTTTGGGGTTTAGGTAATACTTTATTCATCAAGCAAGTGTGGGAACACTTACAACCTGCTGCGGGGCTGTGTAGTGCCAACTGGAAGGGACAGGCCGGGGACTTGTCGACCCCAATCACATCTGAAAATATTTTCAGAATAAGGTTAGGGGAGTTTGGGGGACATAGATCCTCTGGGCAAGATTCCCTCAGCAAAAGGAAGACAGACGAAAAAAAAAAGGTGTCTGCCCTCAAGGGCACCTACTTATCGGAAACCCCCCTTCCCAACTCATAAACCCTGAAACCCCAAAACCCCAAAACCCTTAATCCCTAAACCCTACAGTTGTACCCGAAACTCCTAAAACCCTAAACCCCGACGATTAAATCCTTGTGTGCAAGCTCCTGCAAGCCCACGAGCTCCGCTACGTAGGATGTAATCTGCCCTGCCAGCCACATGGGGCCGCCCCACCTGAGCAGCACCCCAAACCCAATACTAGAGGGGTTAGGGTTTAGGGTCTAGGTAATAAATGCCTAAATCCCAGTAATCACCTCCCCGAAATATACCCCTAATGATGAATATTCTTCCGAGGCGATTACTTAGGTGATTTGGATCTCCCCCAACTTACAAAAAAAAGGCCTCTGCCCTTTCCATACTTGCACTGTCGAAACATGAAATTCAGTACCAGGAGATATGTTTGACCGTTTTGGCTGTGGCTGCTACGTTAGGGTCTGCTATTCTTGGCCCCTGAGACATTCCATGGGTTTCCAATCACCTAACCCGCCCAACAAAAGGCCATGCAGGGAACGCAAAGGCGAATGGCATACGCGGGGTGGGTAAGTCGACTGCCTCTAAATGTAGGAGCACTCCCTACGTCTTGAATTGAGATGAAGGACGTCATAACCTAGTTTGGCCTTTAGGGTTTAGGATTTAGGGTTGAAATATATAGATAGGGTCCTTATGAATGAAACTAATGAGGGAAATAGTTGAATATCCCAAAGGCCAAGCCAGTACCAATGGGCGCGGATCAACCCTAAACCCTAAACCCCTCACTCATCATCGGCGATCACCGACTTGAGCCTGAAGCCACATAGGTACTGAACAGAGTGATCTTATGAATCACGAAGGATGTACATATTTTGAAGGCCTAACCCTAAACCCCTAAACCCTGGGTGTGGAGCATGCCATGCCGTATTTGTGTTACAGGGAAGTACTATATCATTTTGAGGTTCATTTGACGTACCATATACTATAGCTATACAAGGACTATGGAAACGTAATATTGGTAGTTTTTTAGGCCCCTATACCTAGACCCTCCTCCTACCCTCTACTAGGGCCTAAGTACCCACTATTAGGGACCATATATCACTGATTTAGGGAACAAGGAGGGTCCTGGTAGCAATCTTACCATTCAGGCCCCTTGACGTGGAAGCTTTACCTCCGGATGCCCGCCTGGCCCCTTTGATGGGAAGCGGCACAAGAATGCCCGTGACGTTGGGCCTCGGCAGCTGTGTAGTGTGGGTTGGGGGTGTCCAAAAATGCTTTGACCCTAAACCCACAACTCTAAACCCTGAACATCAAACCCTGAAGCACAAACCCCAATTAAACCCTGAGCCCGATGCCCAAAACTTGGGACAGGGATCTCTATCTGTCAGCAAAAAAAATCGAGCAATTCTTGGGGTTTGAGAGTTGTGAGGTACCACATCTTGCTGGTTGAGACCCCACTATAGTAGCTTCCATTTTCTTTTCCACTATGCCAATATACAACCTATATAACCCTAAACCCTAGACCCCAAACCCTTAAATAGTAGTTTCCAGCGTATTTTCCATTGTCCCAGGTTTTTTGGGGTCTAAGATCTTCTTCCCCACTCCCCCTGAAGCTGCTCAAGCAAACAGCCACGGAGAGAACGACCTCCCTGTGATCTTTCCCGGTGTCTTAGCAATCAGACCCTCTCTCCCCCAATAACCAGAACTAAAAAGTTTAAGCTTTGTTATAATAGAGACTCAAACAGGAAGCCCCAAAAAAATGAATTTGTTCTATTGGCTAAGTAAGAATCTCATCATGGCCCCATGCTTGCGGAATGATTGTTGGGCTTAGCATCTAGGGAACCTTTGAGAACTGTTTCCACCAAAAAAGGCCTCCTCATAAACCCTCAATAAGATCCCTGTTGCAGGAACTCCTAGGACAGGCAGCTGTTTTTGGAAGCCTGCCTGGCTCGCGTACAACTCATCATATTTCTCCACGTGATTGACTGTGCAAGTGACATTCCGTCCATGTCCGCCACTATCATGACGTAGGCAGAAAGAGCAGGCAAGCATCTACGTTGCCAAAATCTCCCCTTAACCTGAAACCCTGAATCCTAAACAAGTGCTGGGGGCCTCAGGTTGCCCTTCCCCAAACTAGCCGCAACCCACGTAAGCTACTGTCTTTTGGCACGAGGCGACATGGTGTTCCATGCTAGCCTGGGAAAGTGTATCCATCCCACTCCAACATCTAGAGGCCAAATGGTAGTTGTTCAACATGTCAAAGCAATGTCCCCAAAATGGCCATAATGCAGGTTCCCCGTTTGGTTAGGATCCCTTTCAAGGAAATGTACTCCCAATGGTCCCTTCTCTGCAAGGACCTTTAGAACCACCCCAAACTCCAAATCCTAATCCCTATATATCCCTACATACCCCTACATTAGCCCAATAAACTCCTTTAAACAGACCTTTAGAACATCCCCCACCTGCAATCCAGCGGCACTGTGCTGCTGCCTGTCCAGTGCTGCATCGGCTCGTATTGGTCAAAGGGTCCACCTGGTATAGGACGGCTACAGGGGGTGTAGTACCTAACTAACATGATCTCAATATACCCTATGTATATTGCACATTCCCACCCTACCCTGATCTTCCCCCTCCATTCCCAGTACTTGGCTGGCCGTTGGAGCCCCTAGAAAAATATCTGTACAAAGAGCCTTTATGAAACCAATGAGGCAAAGCATTGAAATATCCCGGAGGCCAACACACATTTCATGAGCTATAGTCGAGGCTCCTAGTATCCTCCTTAGTGACCCCTATAATACTCCGCTACATAATCCCCTAGATAACCCCCTTTAAGGAGTTTGGACCCTAAACCCTAAATCCTAATCCCTGAACCCTCAATGCTAAGCCCTGAGCCCTAAACCCAATAAATTCCCCTATATTACCCCCCCTGTATGGAGTGTAGACTATAGATTACACAGTCTACCCTCTTTGGTTTCCCTCTCCCCCTATAATGGCCCTGGACCTGGGTTTCCGTGGGTGCTTCCGATCTTGTCCACCACGTGGAAATGTCCTTGGCTGGTAGCTTCGGTTCAGGGTTAAGGGTTCAGGGTTTAAGGTTTAGGGCTTAGGGTTTGGAACTAGGAGTTTAGGGACTACTGGCCCCAAACCCCAGAACCTAGACCCGAAACATAAGTTGAAACCTGTAAAGCCTAACCCCCCAACCCTAAAATCTGGACCCCAAACCTTACAACACCCATGAAGCCCGGAACTCAGCGGGGCTTTGGGTTGTGGGGGAAGCTACAGCTCAGATATTACATACGGCTAAGTAAGCAAGCAAGCAGGACGGCGGGAGGGAAGAAGTTGAGCCTACAGAAGGGTTTAGTGCTGAAGGCCCAGGGTTATATAGGGTTAATACTCTCACACTATAATGGAGAATCAGCTGGAAAAGAAAATGGAAAGCAAAATGGAAACTGGGGGAATATAGGGTGTATATAATATAGGGCTATATTGAGGTTATCTATGAGCAAGACCGAGCTGGGTCTCAAGGCTTTGGCAGTATCAAGGGAGCCCTAAGTGGGCCCCGTGTAAGAACTTGCCACATCAAACCCCAAACTGAACCCTAAAACCCTAAACCTTGAGCCCGAAACCTTAACAACTCATGGGAAATTGTCTTAATTAGATTCTACCCAACATCATGGCTGCCTGTCAGGCCAGGTTGAAGCAAGGAAGCTCAAGAGCCCACACGGAAGTTCCAAGATTCATTCCCAAAATGGATGCCCTTACATGGGGTTTCCCAAAATCAGGGGTACCTTTTTTTGGGGGTCCCCATAAGAAGGATTCTAATACTTTGGGGCCTAGATTAGGATCCCCCCTATCTAGGGAAACTACCATTTCAAAAAAATCCACGCTACGCTTCAGTTTGAGTTTGGGTGGCGCTTGCGAACCAGGCACATGCAAGAACCTTTTCAACTAACATGGTTGAGTATGCTCTGCACCGGGAAGAAACAGGCATGACCTTGAAGCGGCAAAGGTAACACCAAATCCCCGAAACCCTTAAAACCTTAAACCCTAAACCCTTAAAGCCCTAAAACTTTAAACCCTAAACCCTAAACCTTAAACCCTAAACCCCTAACCCTAAACCCAAAACATCAATCCCAGCCCAGCGTCTGCAGGCAAGGGTGACCCGATGGCCCGCATAGATCAGCCGTGAGATGTAGAGGTTTGTGGTGTCGCTGAAACCTGAATGAAAGGTCGAATATAGGGTTACGTAGAGATCATGGTAAATACAATGGAAACTACTACTGTTTAGGGTTTAGGGTTGAAGGTTCTAGGATGTTTCATGTCATGCTTAGCACAGCTTCCTCCATGTCTCAATATGCTATCAGCCGTACTCCGTACACACCCACCGCTACAAGTCCTCCACAGGGCACATCCTCCCAAACAACCCCCCCCCCCACAGTGTGTCATATTTTTTCGGGGTATCATGCCACCTGGTGGTGAAGCTTAAGCCTGTGTGCTTGTTGAGGCTAGTTTTGCCAGTATCTCCTGCCATTATATTGTTACTGATCCAGACTCTCCCTTTAGTGTTTAAGGTTTTGGGTTCAGGGTTTAGGGAGACTATCACTAGCTACTTGGCTCCCCAAAAAGGTATGGCTAGATAAATTGCCCGTCTGGTCGCAATTTTCAAAACCTAAACCCTACCCAGCTCAGGGTTTGGGATTCAGGGCTTAAGGTTTCGAACCCCTGCCCAGATCCTAGATGTTCTTCCCTTTAGACTGTGTCCCACATGTGGTTTAGGGTAACTCCCCAACAACAGTTCATGGGTTCCCTACTACCCCCTCTCTGCCACCTCCCTAGATTCCCCCTTTCATTAGGGCTATTTAAAGAAAATTAGGCTTAACTATGTTAATCAAGGGGGAACCCGGGGGGGGGGGTGTAGTATAGGGGAGTAGGAGTAGGGAAACCCATGAACAGTAGGACATCCAGATTCCTGGTACGCCCCTCTCCTGATCCATGCAACTAGAGCCGAGCTTCCATAGCACCCAGAGACCTAAACCTTGAAACCCTCAATCCTAAACCCTCAAACCCTTAAGCCTGAACACTAAATGTCCCTTAAAAAACTTAAGCCTAAATCCTTAAACCCTTAAACCCTTAAGCCTATAAGCCCTACACCTTTGAACTCTTAAGCCTAAACCCTGAACCCTTAAACTCTCAAGCCTAAGCCCTTTGAGCTATAAGACTTAACCACACCTCAAGGCTCCAAGGACTGTTTTGGGCTTTCTTGTCGGCTGAGGTTCGTGCTCCGTACGCGGGCCCAAGGGCATTAGGACAACCCTAAACCCTAAACCCTCAAACCCTGGCACCATCAGTCCGTCAATTCAAAGCTGCAGACAGACCGCACTTGAGGAAAAGACTGCCAAGAAGACAGGTAGGTATATGGGTGGTTGTCAAAATTGTGGCCCCTTTTTGGGTACCCTAAATATTAGATGCCGTATTGTTTATAATAGGGATCCAAAAGGGGACCATAATTTTGACAACCACCCATATGACGAAACGCTAATGATATCTACGAGTAGTTACACAGAACTGTAGGTCATAACCCGGTTCTAACTTGAGTGTTTTCCTCCAAACTGCAGGATATCCCCCCAGAACACCCATGACTGACATGAAGACCCTCAATTCCCCAATCTCTGCCTCCAAGGCAAGAATGTCAACTCACAGACCCTAAGCCCTAAAACCTTAACCCCTAAACACTAACCCTAAAACCCAAACCTTGGGTCGTTCCCCCTTACAGTAACTGTTGCCACAATGGGTTATAGGAGTTATAAGCGCCCCCTTAATAAAGCCCCTTTAAGGACAGTTACTGGGTGGGGGAATGACCCAACCCTAAAACCCAAAGCCCTGAACCGCCCTGCCGAGGAGCCAAATATCAAAAAGTGCTTGCCGCCACTGCGACCAGCATCGGCAATGCAAGCGAGGTTGGGCACGATGTTTCCTCACATCTGCGTTTCGGGTTTAGGGCTTGGCGTCATTATTCAGGGGCACAAAATCCCTATGGATATGTGGTACAGAATGGTGCTTTCGCATAATGGTAACTAAGCTTATAAGATATGTAACAGCATCCCGGTTTCCCAAGTGCCAAGATATGCTTCGGACCCGAACAATTACATATCTAGATTCCCCAAAGACACCTTCATATCAACCCCTACATCTCAAATCATTTAGCCCAGACCCCTGATCAATAAACCCCCTTCCCTTAATAGGGACTATGATAAGGATCCAAAAGTTAAGGCCCTTAAAGGGAGGGGGTTTATGAATCATGTGTCTACATTTGGAAGGGTGCTCACCAGTCTGATGATGTACAGTGGCGATTTCAATCTTCCCCCGCACCAAAATGACTCCGAGCGATTGCAAAACCAAAGCCTGAGAAATCCACAACAACCAGGGTTTAGGGTTTAGGGTTTAGAGGTTTCGGGTTTATGGTCTAGAGTTTAGGGTTTTAGGGTTTAGGGACAGCCTCCTGAAACATACCTCCCCTGATGTTTACTACTCAGGCAAGAATCTGTCAGGTTGCAATCCGATGGCGTGGACAAGCTTCGAACATGTGACAAGCAACTCGCTGCCACTCCAGATTCGATACCTGCCTGTAGGCTCATAATTTTCTACCAATTACAGGTGTGGAGTTTTCAATATTGTTGGATCTATTTTGGGTTTGGGTCTTGGGTCCCCCTATTTTGGGAAATTTCCAGCAGGGTATATGGACAGCACATGGGGATAATGGCGGTCCGTAGATTATTCGCGGGATCTTGCAGCAACCTTCTCTGGAGGATGATGCGGGGTTAAAGTGGGGAGCGCACGGTGTAATACCTGCTCGTACGATTCGGCATCCCTAAACCCTATAAACCCTAAATCTCTAAGCCCTTAAACCCTGAACCCCCCACCCCAAAACCCTAAACCCTAAATCTCTAAACCCGAAACCCTGCACCCCTAACCCCTAAACCCTCATAGTTTAGGCTTAAGTTTTTGAAGTTGGGGTTTCGGGCTATGTGCAGACTGCTGGGGAAGCTGCGCTATACAACGTGAAGTTTCAGAAGGTTTTGCAAAGACATTCAAGGCAGTCTAGGGTTTAGGCTTTTGGAACAGTATGTTCGGTCACTCGTTGATGCTAGTCTTGACACGATTTTTACCTGCACACCTTCCAGGGTTAGACGTATGGGCCGTTTTTGCGCCTGACCCTGGGTTTGTTGTGAATCTTGTGTATACATAACACCCTCCAAGCATGCTAGTGAGCCCTACAAACCCCTACTGGCTTTAAACCCTAAACCGTAATCCCTAAACCCTACAAACCCTAAACCCTATCTAACCCCATCATAGTAGTTTCCATTTCCTTTTCCATTCCTCCATTGAAACCTCAACCCCCCTCAAGCCATCCAAAAACTCGGCCTCCTGTTTCCTCCACATGCGTCACATCCTTACCTCAGCCACTGCAGTGGACTTCAGGGAACCCAGAAACTTGAGACATGTCTGTTGCAATCGCCGGGCGGACCTGACTTTTGAGAATTGATCCTAAACCCTAACCCCTAAACCCTAAAACCCCGTGTAGTGATGAGGTATAAAGCTTTGTGTTCTAGAATAGAGCGGTGTTGCTCTTTGATGAGCCATTGTCTAAACTCCTGGTAGCCATTTAACGGACCCTATAATACCCCCCTATGTAGCCGCCCTTTATGGAGTTTATTCAGACCAAATGCTGAGGAACTTCATGAATGAGTAGCTTAAGGTTGGACACAGTTGGGGGTATAGGGGGTATGTAGGAGATATTGGGTTTTCAGTCTACATAGGGTTCAGGTATTTACTGCAATTCCGCCTGTAGATAGCTCCCGTCCATTCAACGACCAGGTCTGCCCATCATGGAACCCAACAATACCTAGAGACCTGGTTGTAGCCTCAAACAGAGCCCAAACACTGCAGACTCCAAAACCTTCGAACCCCAAACGCTACATGCCCGAGCCCTGAATTCTCAAACCTATAATCTCTCATGTACCATGTAGGGGCCTACATAGCTCGCACAAGGCTCCGGTGCATTCTACTGCGTGTATATGCAAAATGCGCTAAAGAATCAAGTTGGTACTTATCAGGCCTGTACATACATAGGTCCATCTAGATAAGCCCAGCTTCCATTTCTTCATCTTTTCTATTTGGTTCTACATTGTTGGGGGCTTCTCTACCTAAACTCTAACCAAAAACCCTATATACACCCAACCGATACAAGCACTTCATTGGGCAACCAAATGCCTGAATGAACCCACCCGGTTGCGAATGAACCGATCCATGATGTCGGGCGTTAGCTCGGCGTGCAGTTTGTCATGATACTTCCTGAGGCTTCTACTCAGGGCTTATGGGTAAAGATATTACTTCAGAGCCTGACATTAAGCCAATTGGGGGGTCATTTTCCATATAAACCGCCATGCAAGGTGAGGTCATTGTAACTTGCCCAGTGTCTACATGTAAATGGGTTTCCCAAAAATTGGGGGTACTCTTTCTGGGGTCCCGATAATAAGGATTATTGCTTATCGTATAGTAGGGTCTGCATTGGGGTCCCCCTATTTTAGGAAACTGCCGAATGTGTTACAAGTATCGCAACTATTTTGACTATTACGGTCTCTACTGTTATCACGACTATCATTTTTGCCATTTTATACTTCCTTGAGCAGCCAGAGGGTCCAAGTACCCAATAATGAAGTAGCTGGGATGAAAGTATAAATAGTGACGGTACAGGTTTTGGGACAAGCATGTGCTTATTTAGTACTTGGACTCCCAGGGTTCTGCAAAACTTGAGAACCAAATGGAACCCTAGACCCTAAACCCTAAACACAAAAATACCATGGAACATGAGGCCGGATCTGGCTTTATGTTATACTGGGCTTTATAGGGAGACAAGAGTTTGGCAACTTCAACCGTCGCCACGCGGTTTAGGGTGTTGTGTTTAGGGTTCCTAAACCCTGAACCCTAGACTTATGAGGGGGTCCAATCTGTTGAAGTTGGGGTTGCCGAAGTGCCCTGGTTAGCCTTAAAGGGACTTGAATGCGAACCACCAAACAGGAACCCCCAAGAATGTAGTAGGAATAAATGCGATTATACAGAGTCCGGTAGAGTCTGGCAGGTATAGTACCACTATGTTCCTACTATTTTCTTGAGGTTCCCTGGTTGGGTTTAAGGTTTTAGGGGGTTCCCATTCAAACGATTTGAATCCTTGAGCTTCTAAGGCAAGCCTTTCGCCTGCAGCCACGGATTGGGGAATGGAGCCCTCTACCCGGTATTTCCTTAAAACTTGCAACTGAGGGCTCAGGGCTTAAAATCCTGCATCAAGAGATTCTAGGCCCTAAACCCTCGGGTCTAGGGTTTAGAGTGTAGGGGTTTAGGGTTTAATTTCATGCTTATTCTTGATCTTTCTTGCTTTATAGCGCAGAAGGAGGACCCCCTGTCGGACATTTCGTACAATCCAAAGAGGACAAGGGATCCCCAACTCCTGGATACCTCAACTACCCCCGCATCCCAGGGTTTAGGGTTTAGGGTGGCTTTAGGGTTTAGGATTCCCCCTTCATGAACCTTAACTAGGCCCGGCATAACCTTCATTAAGGGAAATAGGGGGGAAGCCATGACTAATAGGGACTCCGGACATGGGTTCAAGGAATTTATGGGGGGGTTCGGACGCAGATGCGTGTTTGAGAGAGGCTATAATGGTATGTTGCCAAAGGCCTACTCTTTTCTATTCATGTGCTTGCCCAAGGGTCCAAGTAGTCAATAATTACGTACTTGGGACTTGGGCAATAGTAATGATAGTATAATATCTGTGCCAGTGAATCACTATTGGGTACTTGTTGGCATAGTCTTCTAATGGCCGCTTATCGAACCCACGCCTACCTGCTTTTGTGCAGGCCTTAGGGTTCGAAGGGGTTTGCGTTCAGGGTTTATGGGCTTCGGCTTTGAGTCAGCCAAGCGAATTCGTAATGGGGCGAAGCACATGTATACGAAGCCTCAGATGCCACCGAGTTTCTTTGCCGTGTAGAAAGGAAAGTCATAGTCGTAGTCCCACCAGCTGTAGTTCGTGGACTCGATCGTCGTCACCATGTCGAAATTCTCACCCGCATTGATCATCTTGTCCCATATGCCAAAGGCCTGTTGCTCTGAAATGACCCCAAGCAATGGCTCGGACCAAAGCCTAGAAAACAACTAATCCCAAGGAACACCCCAAGCCCTAAACCCGAAGCCCTGAACCCCAAACCCACAACACAAAAAAATATCTTGATCAACCCGAGCGGCCGTGCCACTGACGACGCGGTAGTCGGTGCATGACTGCTGCAAGAGCTTCAGCAGAGGCAGTGACGACACGCCTAAGCCGATGACGCAGACTTCGCATTCCATCCTCACCACAGGCCCTGGATTAAAAATTGCTGCGGCGTAGGCGGCAAGAATTCAGAAGCCCTGGACCCCAAACCATTAACCCTGCTGTGGATTCAGCTACTGGGGAATTGAGCTTGTGGAGGCATGAAGCTATGCTGTCCTTTCACGGGGGTCGGAGGAATGAGCTCCTCCTACCTCTAATCAAAAACCCTGCCCACCTAATAAATAATCTTCCGAAATATATGAAGCTCCCCTTAAGTAGATAGAATAGGGAGTATATGGGGGTCTCATTATAATATAGCCAAAGCCATATTCGATCTACCTAAGGGGGACTATACTAAATAATCATGCAAATCTAGTGCCACCCTATACTTGGGGTAATTTGCTTTTGTTCTAGGGGAGGATGGTCTTCTACTCTTTCAGGGAAAGGAGATTTAACCCCAATCCTACACTCTAAACCTTTTAATCCCTAAACCCTTACCCCCTAAACCCTAAACCCTTAATCCCTAAACCCCTATCCCTAAACCCTCAATCCCTAAAGCCTAAACCCTAGACTCTAGCTCCGACGGCTCTTTGCCCTAGCCTGCTCCAACCCTGCAAATGTTACGAAGAAGGGCTGTGTGCCCTTGAATTCAGAGAAGTCCCTCCTAAGGGTTCTAGGACCCAAATAATAGGGTGTTAGGGCCCAAATACGATTAATATTAAAGTATTTGGGCCCTAACACCCTATTATTTGGGTCCTTGGACCCTTAGGGCTTCCTTCAAATTAACATGGAAGTGCATTTAACTTCGCTTCAACAATGCTTTTTAGGGTTTAGGATTTGGAGGGATCAGGGTCCATAGGGTTCAGGGTGTAGAGTTTTGGATTTACGGTTTACGCTGCACTTTCCTAGTTCCATGTTAGTTTTGGGGACCGTACGGTCGGCGCCTTGGCGTCACAGCAGCATCCCTCAGACATGACGGCTTCCGAAAATTCAGGCCCCGGCTTAGGGTGTACCTAGAATAAGGACCAAACCCTAGACACATTGGGAATGTATACATAAAAGGTTCGCCCGCTGTTTTAGGAAGCTGTCAGCTGCCACATGGGCCCCTAAACCCGAAAAATCCCACCCTAAATCCTCAACCCTAAGCCCTAATCCCTAAGCCTTAAACCTAAAACCATTAAACCCTAAATTCCTCAAGCCTAAACCCTAAGCCCTAAGCCCTAAACACTAAAACCTTAGAGTCCAATAGCCCAAAATCCCAAATCCGACCAGAGGATGCGGCTTAGGTGCTGATTGACCATCACAGGTCACTTCGAACCTCCGGCTGGTTTAGGGTTTTAGGGTTTAGGGTTAAGGGTTTAGTGTTTAGGGCTGGGTTTTAGGGTTTAGGGTTAAGGGTTTAGTGTTTAGGGCTGGGTTTTAGGGTTTAGGGTTTTGGGGTTTAGGCTTTTAAAGCTTGTGGGTTTAAGATTATGAGGGCTAGACTTGAAGAATTTAAGGGTTTAGGGAGTATGGGTTAGGGTTTTAAGGGTCTAGGTTTAGGGTTTAAGGTTGTGAGTGTTAGAGTTTAAGGGTTTGAGGGTTTAGGGGTTTGGGGTTCAAGGGTTAAGGGTCTAGGGCTCAAAGGATTAGGGGTTTAGGGTTTAAGGGTTTAGGGTCGGCATCATGGTGTTTTTGGTGGGTTTTCTGGAAGTAGGCGTGCCCGAATGGAAGAAGAGGGGACTGCCAGGGGTCCTTGCCAGATCCTCTGGAAGTCTGTGACCAAACTTCTACTTAGGTAAACTTCTACTTAGGTAAACTTCCTGGGGGTTGGTAGGGAATAAGGGAGAATGTAATCCTTATGCAACACATGCCTTAAGTCCATGCAAATCCCTAGTAAGTGAAGGTTTTCAGGGTATGCTTTTGCAGTTCAAACTCTGGGGTGTTAGATTGTCTGGCTCTCTTCTTCGATAACCAAGTCCAAAGGACGCGCAAGCTCTTGACCAGTGTATAAAGACAAAATAAGCACACCCCAAGAATTAAAGTTCTTTGGCGCGTAAGCTAGGAATCGGACTAAGGACCTCACCCCAAAGCAGATTGAAACGCTTAGTTTAGGGCTTAAGGCTCAAAAACAAGTCAAATTGAAACTGTGATCCTGCTTGGTGCGTATGCGCAGGTGGTTCGAAATCAAGGGTCCCTGGCCGAAGCCCGTGTTACCATGGGGCTACTATGCCCCACCCCCCGGATATGGGCCCCACACATTAAGGACCCTGCTGCCCATTCTTGGGGACCATGAAAACATATTAGGCCATCTTAGTTTCGGGGGTGCATGTTAGTCCCACTATGTTAGCAGGAATTATGCTTAGCTGAAGCTTTGAAGTTCCAACTTTGCGCCTCCATGTGAGCCATAGTCTAAACTCCTAGTATCCCCTTAATCACCCCCATCTAGTCCCCTATATACTCCCTTTATATATATATATATGGTACCCCCCCCCCAAAACCTACCTT
>CAJNIZ010048010.1:7548-23627 GCA_905231905.1 Symbiodinium pilosum | reverse complement strand
TGGAGCTCCAAATAGCCCAATGTAGATACTATTTATAGACATTGGAGCTCAATGTAGGCATTATCTATAGACATGGAGCCCAAAGGGAGTGCATGGGAGTATTTGAGACTACGCGCAGCTTAGGATTAGCAAGCTTAGGCACTAAATCCTGGAACCTTGCGATGCTATAGTAGCAAGTGCAAAAAATCCCGAAACATTACATCCGCAAGCCCCAAACCCTGAATAGGTTACCCTAGGGCTCCAGTTACCTAAATAATGGTAGCCTTCTAAATACCCTAAGCCCTAAGTGAGCCCTTCAATAATTGTACCCTGAGGCTACCAGGATTATGTCAGGGATCAAGCCGTCCTGGGTGAAAACGCGACCTTCTTCGCATACACAGAGGAGGCAACTAGCCAGGGAGTCTGCCTTGTATCCCTAAGGGTCCAAACTCCTAAATAGTATGTGATTAGGGCCCAAAGTACCTATATAGGAACCCCCTTGGGCCCAAATTTTGGCATTATTTAAATACCTGGACCCTTAGGTATTTGTTTTGGGTATTGATTTTTTGCTTAGAGAGTTACAGAGAGGGGCACTACTTCCCATGACCCCTAGATGCTCCTTGTATACCTCCCATAATTCCTGTCTAAGGCTTACAAGCACCCACCACCACCACGTCAGTCTTGCAAGTTCTGGACTTTCGTTGTGCTTGGCCGAACTCTGCTTCTCCCTCAGTAAGTAGGCTAATAATCGGGATGTCGGGGTTACCATACGGTGGATGGAGGGAATCTAGCACCACTTAGGCTCCCCAATATGCTTTAATTCCTAGAATACAAGAGATACAGTGTGGTGCAAGATTTCGTGCCTCCACAGTATGCCTCATAAAGCATATCACTAAGTCCCCCTGACTCTCAAAGCAGTCAGCCTTAGATAGTCTTTTTTCGTGAACCAACATATCTGAAAAACGAGGGCACGTCAGGCTAAGACCCTTGAGCTGTCAAAGTCACAAAACTTATATTCCCCCTCAAGTAGATAGAATATGGGGTATATGGGGATCCTATTATAATATACCCAAAGCCATATTCTATCTACTTAAGGGGGACGATAAGGGCCCACTGGCTCCAGGCACCGAACGGTTTGCTAGGACTCCATCAGACACATGAATCATCATATCTGGATCCTGAAGGGGCCCTAGACCCAAAGCCCTAAACCTTCAACCCTTAATCGCTATTGGGATGGTGCTGATCCTAGTCATAACCTAGACCCCCCAAGTACCCTAAAATTAGCTTCTATTTGGGGATACTTAGGGTCTATAGAGGGTACTTGGGGGGTCTAGGAATCGGGGGCCAGACGCAGGTCATGGGACAGGCGTTCTCAGCCATTAGCATGCAAAGTCGTGGACTTGCCACTTGGAAGGCCATCATCAAGATGCTACTCGGCCGTATTGTAGGGAACTGAATTTATTCATGATTTTTGGGGGAAGGTCAGGGAATATTGGGGGTTATATCCGGGATCTAACTTGCAGACATGCGTAACGTCGAAGAAGCTCCAGTTGGAAAATTGCACAGTGCAAGAGATGTAAACTGCATGAGATGGAAACTTCAATCAAGCAAGCTAGCAGTTGCGCAGGGATTGTACGTGGTACCTTTCCAGAAGAAGGGGACCCCGATATACTATAGTCCTTATTATTGGGGCCCCCAAAATGGTCCCCCTAATTTTGGAAAACACCCATGTGTTGGCCGACCTGCTTGAGCGGGACTTTGCGCGGCATGTCATGCTACCCAGGGGGTCCAAGTACCCAATAATTAGGTACTTGGGATTTGGGTCATAGTGATTTCAGTATAGGTTTCGGGGAAGCATATGATTATTAGGTACTTGGACCCTTGGGGCTACAGTTGCCTAAGATACGAGGAGCATCTTCGTAGGTTTTTCAGACTTCGCTATAACATATGTGGTGCTCGTGTTTTCCGCCCGGGTCTCACAGCGCGGCTTCGCTCATTTTAAGCGAAGACCCTTGTTTGGTTGACATGCCCTGTGCGCAATGCCATGGCATCGTGACAGGCATTCTTTTGGAAGATCCACCCTGGTCTGAGTTGATGAACGCGACCTCGAGTGCTCCTGCACAAGGGCCGCAGTGCATAAACCCCGTCGCAAAACAGATCTTCCGCCCTGAAATCGGGACTCAGAAATGCACATTTTTTGTCAAGCTTGGAAAAGAGCGTAGGCTTGGTAGCAGGCGGATGTTTCCCGCGGGGTCCAGCAATAGTAGAGAACCTCATGCTACAGGGAATCATGAGACCTGACAATAATGAGTCCAGGACTCCAGGATTTTCATTCTGAACCCTTTCCTGGACCCTGGATGTCCTTCCTTTTTTAGAGCTGTGTCTTCTATTTCTACAGGGTAGAACCCCAAAAAGGTAGGACATCCAGGATCCAGGCTGATCTTAGGCTTTTCCTCCTCAGCTCGTCGAGACCTCAGCGCGACCGTCTGCAACTCCCAGCGTCATCGTAGTTGAGGGTTTTGAGTTTAGGGATGCCAGCTTGTTTAGGGTTTAGCACTTAGAGTTTAGTGGTGCCACCTTGTTTAGGGTTTAGGGTTTAGGGATGCCAGCTTGTTGGGTTACTGTTAGGGAACTAGTAGATTAAGTTAACATCATGAGCAAAGCATATGAGCTGTAGTCCAAACTCCGTGAAGGAGGGTTATATAGTTGAATATATAGCAGTATTATAAGGGATGCTAAGGCGGATACAGGGAGACAGGGAGTTCAGACAGTGGTTCATATGGTTTCATGTATGTCCACGTTGTACTGACAACTTGGTTGAAATTCATTAAGCAACCCGGCTTGTAGATCGCAAAACACACACGACATTACTGCCTTGTGGCTACACGGCCAGATTGCATTACTGATGCGTAGTAGAGAATGGAGGAGTGGATCCCTTTACCCACTATTGGGACCTTCGAAGGCCCCCAAATAAGTAATTGAGGGTCCACGGTCTGCCCAATGAGAGGTCCTATATTCCATTCATTTTATTTTATCCCCTCACATGCTACTACACACCAGATAACCCTGGGGCTCCAATTACCTAAATAATGGGTTCTGGGTTCTATATACCCCATAGTTATATCGCCCAGTAGCCTGCTACTAAGGTAACTGGGCGCCCTAGGTCCAAGTACCAAATAATTATATCCGTGCCCAAAACTGCATCATAAGTATTATTACCCCAAAACCTAAGTACCCAAATATTGGGTACTGGGATCCTAACGCCTAAACCCTATGTACCCCTATACATTGCTTGAACCTAATTATTGGGTACTTGGACCCTCTGGGTAAGCTACACGGATCTTTGGATCATTCCACCCTCCGGCTCTAGCGCAAGGTTTGCCTACAGCTTCTTCGCAATGCTGCGGTGGAACTACTTCCGGACATCCCAGTGGCTTTGCTCAGGGTTTAGGGGTGCAGGAGCCAGGAGGTCTAGGATCTGGGTTTCAGGAATTGGGATTGTAGGGGTGGGGCTTGGGTGGGCTGCAGCCTGCCTGCTCATCATGAAGATAGACTACTTAGCAGTTTTGGGTTTAGGGCTTGGGCGGGGCAGATTTTTCACGATGAAGTGTCGAGTCATGTTCTCATCAAGCTTCACCATCAAAAGCTAGTGGATTGATATCATACAGTAGCAGTCGACTTACCTGTTGATCAGTGTCATTTTGCTGTCACTTATACACTTGATGTTCAGTGCATGGTCTACAGATAGAAGCCTGCTAGCCTCAATGCCCAGAGCCCAGAAAAAGGGTGCCTTAATCCCAGGATCCCAAGGTGAACCCCCCAGAACGCCAGATTCAAGGATTGATAAGCCAAAATTCGAAACTCCAAAGGGGTTTAGGGTTTAAGGTTTAGGGTTTAGGGGTTAGGATCCCCTGAGTCAATGCCCAGGTATAACATGAACCTGGCTTGGGCCTCTCAGCTGCACTGGTTGCAGACTGGGCGCAGCTTGCAGCGGCAAAGAGCCTGCCAAGAGGATACTGCAGGGCCAGAGGCCAAAAGGATTACAAACCAACTATGCCTTTAAATTCCTTGTATGATTATGGTGTAGGGCATGTCAGATATACTTCAACATGATATTTGTGAGTATTTAAGCCTCTGTCTTACTTGGAAGATAGAGGGCCTGCAAGAGGAGTGAAACTGTGGCGTAGGCTTGATAACCTCATGTAAACCATCCAGGAAAGACTACTTGCAAAGTCCTCGGTGTTTCGATAGTGGCGTCCAATACCCCTACTGAGTAAACCTCATGAGGCCATGCACGATTCTGCATCTGCAGTTCCGAAGCTAGTAGCAGGTCATTGGGTGAGCCGGGGACTTGTTGAAACTCTATACCACGCAGCCTGAAACGTTACTTGGAGGTTTATAGGCAGTTTAAAGTATGGCTATGAGCCCGAATTTATGTCATAATTCCGGCTACGCTTAACCTCACAGATTACGAGCCAAAACGAAACCCAATCCCTGAATCCAAGTCCCCAAGTTATAAGCTTCATCCCAGTCTAATCCTATACCCAGATTTTGATCTATCGCGAAGCCCTGTTCGAATCATGTACAGAGCCCCCTACATGCAGTCCTTACTGAAAGCCCCTCTATAAAGCTAGTGTCTATGTTCTTTTTTCATATTGTTTCACATTCGATCTTCACCATAAATGTGCCATGCAAGTGGGAAACAGCTCCCGAAGCATGAGCCCCCAATTCCTGAACCCTGATCCCTAAATCTTGGAAGCCTCACCCCTTAGCCATCATCGCTATACTGCGGATGGAGGAAATCTTGCACCGCACCCTACCCTAAGGGTCTAAGTTCTCAAATAGTAGAAATTTGGGGTCAAAGGGGTTCCTATACAGGTACTTCGGGCCCAAACTATTTAGGTGGACCCCTAGCTAAGTCTGACAGTATTTGGGAGTTGTGTGAGATTTCCTCCATCCACCCTTCCTCCGGGTTTAGGGTCTAGGGAAATTACTTCAGATTTCCGAGGGTTGAGTAAGTAAGTTGTAAGTGTTTTGCAAGTCCCCTCATTAGTGGTTTCAAAGCTTCGATTCAACTGCTACGTCCCCTGAGCCTTCAAGCAGAGGTCGCGATTATCACCTTCCCCTTCCTGATAACCTTCGTGCCGACTCTTGGGCTGTAGCATAACCCAGAATCTAAACTCCTTTAAAGGGGGTTAGGGGATCATCTAGGGGAGTATTCTTAGGGCTATGAAGGGGGATATTAGGACTTTAGAGTATAGCTCATATGGTGGGGGCAAAGTGTGGGCATTTTAGAATAGGTGCATTATGGGGCTAGTAGTACCCTAAACCATACACTCCTATAGCAGGGATATAGGGTTCAGGGCTTTACGGTTCCCAAACCTTAGGGAGATGCTATCCAACATGGAGACTCAATTGGCAAGAAACTGGAGATCTTGGAAGGGCAGGCGAACTCATGTTTTTTGTTTGGTTTTTGTGCGGTCTTCGTACGTTTCGAGTTGTTGTTGAAGCTTAGCAGCTTTGCCCCTGGAGGTCCAGGGACAGCCGTCCGCCCAAGTTCCCCAAAAGCGTGTTTGCCGCAGGGAAAATGCCAAAACACACAGAAACAAATAACAAACTCAAAGCAAACCCATCATAAAGTGATACAAACTTAAAACACGCCCAAAACAAACTCAAGTAAACACAAGAAGCGGCCAAGACCTGAGAACAACCAGAAGACAAGGGGTACAAAACGGACAAAAAAGAACGCGGCTAGTAAGCACGTCCCTTCTTCGTGTGGATGCTCTGGCGATTTCTGCTTCATGTTGTGCTTATTTCGTTAGTTGTTTGAACCCAACTTGCCGAGCTCTCTTAGGCATTTGACTTACTAATGCTAGGTGAGCCTGGGATTATCAGCAAGTAGCAAGTGTGTGACTTGGTAGACGGCTTCCAACCTCCAAGAGAAACAGTTTCGCGTTAAGCCACTTACCTAAGCCATTTACGAAGTCCTTGGCGCTCCCATTAGTCAGAGGACTGGGTGACTCTGTGACTATAGGGATGTGGCGGATCCACATGAAATAAGCTACATGCGCAACCCCAGCTTCCTTTGCTCGGTGTTTTTCATTCAGTTGTAACCCAGCTTACCATTGGTGTTTTTCATGCTACGCTAGTACTTAGAATCTACCAAGAGCAAAAGTGGCATTGAAAGAGGGTTGTACGCTTCCATGCAGATTTGTTTTGTGATGCTCGCTAGGAACACGTAGAGCAGGGCCTCAGAATGTATTCTGTCAGCGTTGTGTCGGAGTTTGTAGCTTTAGTTGTCAGTTGCTGCCGTGGGTATTTTTACCATCCGGTCTACCCAGCTGCATGGGTATCCTCAGGACATCTGCCCTGCTAGACTGGACGCTGTCTGCTGCTTGGCTGACATAGTGGTACCACATGCCTTCGCAAAAACGAACAGATCTGGGAGAACAAAGGCTTGTTTCTTGGATGGGTGGTTTTGGTCTTGCCTGCAGTACAAGGGCAGTCGCTGCCCCCAATCCAGCGCCTGCAGCCCTGCTAAGATCAAAGTGGCTGGGCGGGAGGCCAAACAAAATTCTCTATACGGTTGAAGAGTCGCCGATCTGCGACAAGTCGTCATGCCGTACAACCTTTGTTCACAAACCACTAACCCTCCAACAGTGGAACAGGGCACTTCATTCCTTTACTTGCTAAACATGACCCTATAAGACCCAGTGCATGAAGATCCTTTCGCGTCTTAGTAACCCGGTGGCCCCTCAAAGTATCTCAAAGTGGTTGAGCGGCAGGAGAAGATCTTTGCCCGCCATATTGAGGAGGTCTGGAGCACAAACTGGGATGAAGTTCCAGGTTGTTTACCGGATGCGGGACATGTAAGTATTACAGGGCTCTATATAGGAGTCCACGCTCCTAGGGTTTTTGGTGGGACTTCATGCGGTTTCTCAAAATGCTGGGCAGCCGGTGCGGTGAACCTCATGATGAGGGCTTTGTTGTTTTAGTTTTGGGTCCCTAAACCCTAAATCGCGCATAGCATGGAACTTTGGTTTGGTTCGGAGCTGTACGGGCATGTCAGATCGATTCTTGAGATAGTTAACTATAACCCCTTTCCTGCAGCTGAATAGTAATGTCCTTTGTATTAGTAGGTCCAGAACAGATTCATAGACAGAGGTTAGGCTTGGTCAGCTCAAGGACTGCAAATAGCGATCCGGTGGGGGGTGTCCGAAAAAATAGGGGTCTCTTTGTGGGGGGTAACCATGGTAAGGATCACAGTTTCCTGTGGGTCTAATTATGTTGGGGTCGGAAATCTCATGGCCAGCATCTGCAAGGTATTATGCAGGCAGTTTGTAGCAAAGCTCACCCAACGGGATCCGGAGCAAGGATCACCAGTCTTCGGCCACCAGAAATAGGCCAATTTCTTGAGCTCAAAAAGTTGAGAAAAGTGTTTAGACATGAATGAAGAGGAAGTTAGTGGTCCGTGATGGGGCCTAGGTTCAAGTATGCTTGCACTTCCTCTGAACGTCTCCTTCTGTCCCAAAGCCCCAAACTTGGAATGGCGGAGGCATAATAGATCCCATCGTCTCTTGATGGGGGAGAATGCACAGCCAGTACTTCTGCTCTTTCGAAAGGCAAGTGTACTAACTCCTTCATAAAGCCAAGAAGGAGGAGATCTCCCGCTGAGAAGGTAGGCAGTAGCCCCTGTACTTGGATATGGGAATTTCCAGAATTATGGGTACCTTTAAAGGGGTCCCCATAATACGGATTATAGTCTATTAGAGTCTATAGTGAGGTCCCTATGTTGGGAAACTACCATGTATCCTGTGTTTTTAGGAATTTGTGTCTTCTGCTGAGAAGCATCTGAAACCCTGAGCCCCTAAACGCTGAACGCCTATCTTCGGTCTCCTCAGTCCGACACATCCACAGTGGCAATGTAGCTGTGGAAGGGGTCGATGGCTAAGTGGATCAGGAACAGATGTGGGAATTCGAACTTGTTATGTTTTTGGTTTTGGTAGACCGCCCCAATAATCATCCCCATCCCGCCCATCCTCTCACGAGCATGTCAATGAAGTAGTGATGCACGTGCCTGCCGTTGCAAGACCCGGAAGTTCTTCCATGCGGATGCCATTGCCAGCGTCTAAGAGCTTCAGAATCTTGCTCTGTTATTACTACTACTAGTTTCACTACTATTGCGATAAGTGTTGCTATCAGGGTGCTTTCATGGTTGTGTCCAAGGACGCCGTCCTGACATCCGTACTTGAAGTATGTGGTTATATGTTATCATGACATCAAGGAGGTATTTTGTTATGGGGGTGGGGATTACCATGAGCGAAGGGGATGAGTTTCCAAGGAAACCTCAGCCCTGAGGGTGGAGCTTCTTACACCTCGCACTGCAGCATAGAACGCCGGCTTTGCAAACTTTGCCCCTGGGAAGCTGCGCAAAGAATACTTTTGGCTACGAGGGAAAGTCACGGATCTTTGTCAAACTTGGGGTTAGGCCCTACTTGTCGTCAAGAACATGTTAGCTATAAAAACACACGCCACAGACGTCTAAAGAGGACACGCAGGTACTTGGCACTTGCTAAATGATGAGTAGCTTGCCAGACTGATAAGGCCTCAAACTGACATTGATGAAAAGCCTTCGCCAGTTCACAAGCTCAGAAAATCAATATGTAAGGTGCTCCCGTGGTCAGCCCGAAATTGGGAGCATGAGAAGGAGTACAGACGAAATCAACACGACGGCTCAGCTGGAGTTTTGGCTAATTTCAAAGCCCCAAATACTGGTTTAGTCACGACCTCCTCGTCTCCTGGGGAAATAGTTCTGCTCAGGTGGCGGCATGCGTGCTCAACGATCCCTACAAGACTTATGAAGTAGCAGGCGTGCGGCTTTGTGCACGGCTTTAGGTTTTGCAAAGTTGGGAAAATCCATGGATGGAACTAAACTGCTTAAATTAGGCTATGTGCTTTCGATAGGACAAATACTAGGGTCCAGGATAATCGTTTGGGGGATAAGGTTTAGATAGTTTTCCCTCGGGAGTAGACGTTGAGCCCAGATGTATTGCGCTCATTATTTGGGACTGGCCCGGGAGTGCTGTCAGAAGCTTATATGTACTATAGGCCGAACTACTTAAAGGGGGTTATGTAGGGGATTATGTAGGGGGAGTAGTATGGGGCTAAGAAAGTATGTAATTAGGGCCCAAAATACCTATACAGGAACCCATTTGGCATATAATTAGGGAACCCATTTGGGCCCAAATCATCTACTAAAGGAAGTAAATAGTATGTAATTAGGAAACCCACTTGGGCCCAAATTATCCGCTGTTTAAGTACTTGGCCTCTTAGGGAAGACTCCTCTACCATTTATGTGGCAACACACCGGCACATATCGCAAGTAGTCCATGCGCAGAAATTCAAGACGTGCGAGAGCCCTTGTTGCATTTCAAAAATGACTGTTTGATGGCGAAACTTTGTAGAGCTTACTTTCTCATGTGAGGATAAGTTACGGAAGGTAAGCCCAATGAGATCTCTCTATGCTTCGTAGCTTCGTAGCAGCCAAGAGCGTTCAAGGCCGCAAAGCCCTTTTGGAATCTTCCTCGACGCTTATTAGCTGCGCCAATCCGGCTCCCGTGCTCCTCCGAATCTGCCAGGCCCTGTGATCAAGGCGGTGTGCCCCATCCTGCAGCAGCGCGTACCGCTTCCTGCGCAGCATGCGTAGTGCTTCTATTACCATGCATGCTTTGCCTCTTATTGACACTTGCCCCTGTTCTTGTAATGCGTGCTACAGCTTTTGATCACTTGCATCGGCCTGCCAAGTTTGATCGCAAGCGTGAACACGCCACTTTTCCTCTTGTATACTTGTATACTTACTTGTATACTTGTCTCCTCTTGCGATTTTACGTAAAACTGGGGACACGTTCGGGGCAGGGCTTGTTTGCAACCTCGCGTGGAATCATGAAACTGTTGCTGCACTACCAGTGTCCCATGTGACATCTCGCCAGCCGAGGTTCATCATGCCTGGCATTGTCAGTGTGAAAGTGCTCCTGGGTCATTGTCTGGAAGCATTTTAGAGTTTTCGTAATTACTGAGCACCAAACTGAGTCCGACAACGAACGTTGACCTTGCAACAACAGACCCTCCCCTGCCCCCTCGATTGATCAATCCCCTGGAGACAGTCACTTTTCAATAAATGACACGGAGCTGATTCTAAAAGGGTGTATTTGAGGCTGAAATTTCATAATTGCAGGGGGCCTTACAAGTGTAGGGTCAACGTCAGACGTTATACAAGCCCATGTCCAACTCTGACCCAGGCTTGGACAAGTGTTGCCAATCACGATCAAGAGTTGGCTGCCATGGGTGGAGAACCTGGGTTGCATTGTCCCAGGTATGACGATGGCCATCCTGGGGTTTTCAGGCTATAAACCGAACATGAAACCCATCACCGTGCTGTTGCTGGTCTTCCAGCAACGCTAACGGTGTCGGCTACCTTGTCTTCCACTTCTACTAGACGATTATAGAAGGCTGCTCCGACGATGACTACTAACACTGCTATTAGACTGCTTCTGCTAGTGCCCGAGTACTAGAGTACCAGGAGTGGTGGCGGTGGCGGCGGCGGTGGTGATGGCGGTGGAAAGAGTAGCAGTAGCAGTAGCAGTAGCAGTAGCAGTAGAGCAGCAGTATCAGCTGCTGTTGCTGGGGCTGTTGTCGTTGTTGCGGGTATTCCCGTACCAACTGCTCACCTCTGAAAGCAGAACCAGGCCGCAAGTGTTGGTCGTTGCGATGAAGGGATGGATGGGAGGGGGAGGTGGAGGCGGAGATAATTTCGTTCCCTTTGAGAATCGCAACAAGTACAACCATTTGTTCCCTGTTTCCCCTGCACCGACCAGCGACCTTGAGACTCCGCAGTCCGGAAACGTGCTTAAGCCTTAAGCTTTCAATGGAGAGCAAGTCCGAATCACAAGCGGTTCCTTAGAGAGCAAACCTCACATCTCAACCGATGACATTCCAAGGCATGTTTTTGCGTACCTTAGGATTACAGGGCTTTCGTTTCCAAAATCGGCAAGCAACTTCTGCTTTGAAAAATTAACCTTCCCACGGTTCCGGCAGAATGGAGGGAACTGTAGTTGGTGGGAGGGGGCAGGTGGTGGTGCTGGTGGTGGTGGTGGTGGTGGTGGTGGTGGTGGTGGTGGTGGTGGTGTGGTGGTGTAGTAGTAGTAGTGGTAGTAGTAGTAGTAGTAGTAGTAGTAGTACTCGTCCTCCTCCTGGTCATCGTTGTTTTTGTACTTGCAGATGTAATTGTAGTTGCAGGTCTAGATGTAGTTGCAGCAGGGTGTGTGCAAGGGAGGGCGTCTACAAGGAAGGGCAGACGGCTTGGGGCCTTGCTCCATGTTTACTTGTCTAGTCGTTGGTTGATCATTTTTGTTCTTGTTCCATGTCCTCTTAAAACCTAGACTTGAACCTGGCCCCCAGCTCCATGATTTGCATGCTTCAAACATTCCAGTGATCTCCAGGAACATGGTTCCGGAGGGCACGAACTTGTCCCCGACTCAGCCGTCTCTGTCCATGGCACTGCACGCAGTCGGAGCAAGACGTGCGCATTGTAATTCTTTGTGTCTTTCGCTTCATGCCCCATCACGGGTCGTGTGTGACTGTGGATTGCAATCCGCTGGTGTCTAGAAGTTCTGAAACTTTAGGGTCCATGTCGGCCGCCATTCCTTGCCATGAGGACTCTGCATTTCTTCTGGTGCATGTGGGGAGGCCTGACTGTGGAGCAAGACTAACTCAGGAAGCCAGTCCACATATTCTGCGAGAAGGCGCTGGCTGTGGTGGACAGCGGCAAGCTGAGTGCAACCCATGGCTCCTAGCGCATCATGGTAGCTCAGGAGGAGAGCCCGCGGAGACTTTCGTCTTGCCAGAGGTCACCCATTTGAGCCTATACAGGTGTTCCTTCTTTAATGTACACGGCTCCACCGTCGGGCCTAGTCTGCCCTCCTCCATGAGCTGCGAATGCCTTTTGTAATTCCCCACCTGCGCTGAGACAACGTGACGATAGACGTAGCCCCGGACTCAGTGCCAACTGATTGTTCGTCTCCTGACTTTCTAGGGTCAATCGCTTCATCCCAAAGTGTCTGCGGCCGGGTATCAAATTCTCATTGTTGCCACTAACTACTATAGTATGCTATAGTGAATGTCTGTGCTCTCATCGTTTGCGCTGGATTGCTGTCACAGCCGATGCTGATAGATCAAGAGTCTGCCAGGGTCGATCACGCCTTACTTTGTATTCAAGGGCCGGAGGGCCGACCACAAAAGGAGAGCATGTTATTGCCGATCCAATACTTTTGCAACATGAACTGAGGTCGAGGGCTAAAGCCATCCCAGCTGCTAATACGCTGAGTGGCTCTGCGCACACGCATTTTACAAGTTGGGATGGCAGCCTTTTAGCAAAGCAGTCCTTGCCATCCTCCATGGGCATTGGCCCACTTCACAGGAGACTCCCTAAGCCCTCAACCTCACCCAACAAAATGGACTAGCTTCAACTGTCCCCGCAGTGCTAGAGTCCTCCAACCATCTCCAACCAGGACCCAACCATCAGCCTTAAAACCCCATAGGGAAGAGAATCTCGGCTCCCTTCCACCCTTTTACCAGCTTTTCCCCAAGCCTGAAACCCTAAACTCGTAAACCCTCCAAGCCCCCAAAGAATGAAAACCCGAATTCTGAAATCCACAACCATCCCAAATCCTAAGGTTGAAGCCTCAACACGCGGTTCAGGGTTTCAGGGTTCAGGGCTTGAGCACTAAACATAACCCACCTATGACTGCCCGAACCAACCCAATCACAAACCTGTCGACCTCCAAGTAACCCCAATACCCTAAACCCTAAACTTTGCTGGTTGCTAGTACAAGGAGGCATGGACAGACCTTATATGGAATCCCCCAAATTATTGGTAGTAATTCTCCATGTTTAGCCATGCCCAAAGCCCTTTGGAGCCTAAGCCCTTTAGGCCTTTAGGCTACAGGGTCGAAAGCCTCTCAACCCAACACCCCAAATACGAGCTTCCATTCTCTTTCCCATTCCTCCATGCGCTACAACGAAGAAAGCCAGCAACCCTACAACCTATGTCTCCCTACAACCCCCAAGTGTCCATGTCATCTTTCATTCTCCATTTTTGGGATGATGTCCCCATACAGTCCCTATACAACTTTTGTAAAATCTCACATACCCCCCCCCCTCCCCAAAGCCGCAAACCTTAAACCAATACCCTAAACCCTCAAACCCCGAAACCCCTAAACCCCAAAACCCCTAAACCCCTAAAATCTAAAACCCTAAAACCCCAACTAACCGAAAAACAAAATACATAGTCATCGTCATAAAATGAAAAGTCAACATATAACCCCTGTATAAACCCTTGTATAACCCTTATCTACCCACTTCATACCCCAAACCTAAACACTAAACCCAGACCCTAAACCCTAAATCCTAGACCCTAAAAATTAAGCGCTAACTATCCCAAACCCGCAGCCCTTGCAATCATTACTGGTACAAGGCCCAGGCGGCTTCGAGTGCCATTTGCCTGCAACAATTCTCAGGGTTTAGGGCTCTAGCCTTTGGGGTTTAGGGTTTGTTGGTTTAGTGGTTTAGAGTCAGGGATTCCAAAAGTTTGTTGTTCCCCTGGCCTTGTTTTTTTTCAAGGTTTGGGGTTGTTTTGGGGGACTTGATGTTTTATGTATTTTTTATAGTTGGTGTTTCTTGAATTTCGGGTTGTTTTGGGGTGGGTTGGTTTGCATGTGTGTTAGGACTGTTGTTCTGTTTGTTACCGGTTTGTTTATTGGGGCTGGTGTTTTCTGTAAGTGTTCTTTTCAAGGTTGGGGCTTGGGCGTTTGCAGGGAATTGGTATTTTAGGGCCGGGTTGCGCAGGATTCTCATTTTTATGTTTGTTCTCCATGGTTTGCGGTTTGGGAGTTTTGTGTGTTAAGTTTTTTTGGTCGGGGTTCCTTCAAGTTTGGCTTTTAGGGGCTAGGTTTGGACAATGTTGAATGGCTCTGGCGGGAGCGGAAAGGATGGACTCCTTACACAGGATTTGAAAAATCTCTTTTTCGATGTTCAAAGCGGGTCAACAATTGGGACTCGAATTCGTAAAATGGAGGGGTCTATGTTGTAGGGCTTCTCAAGGATCATGATGACGAAAATGCTAGAAGGACGCAGGGAGTCATTCTTTCCGTTAGATGACCTTCCCCGGGGCACCGAAAAGTTAGGGGGTCCCCTTGAAAGGAGTTATAGGGGTTAAGCAGGAGGTTGTGGGGAAACATGCACTTCAGGAGGAGTTGGGGGATAGCCGCCGCGCAGGCAGACGGCAGCCTTCCCTACCACAGTTAAACGCTACATTTGCTTTTGGGACACTCAGGGATAAAGGGCTGCTGCTGCTGCTGCTGCTGCTGCTGCTGCTGCTGCTGCTGCGGGGCCTGCCGCTGCGGCTACTGCCTTAGGTCTGCCAGAGCGTTGCATCCTTCCTCTACAAGAACGTGCCTGAGGAGGCCAGATCGTCCTGCTGCTTTGCTGCTCACTGCAGGATAGAAGTTTTGGTTTGGGGTGTTGGGTATACCTTTGGCTTGCAAGTTGTTTCTGGACGAGGGTCTAGGGTGCTAGGTGTAAGGTCTATGAGTCACGATGCTTAAGGGCTTCAATTACGAAGAATCTTCTCCAGCGCGCTGTACCAAGGCATGATTGCAGTTTTCTGAGGGCTGCTGTTTGGGATTGCCTATAATGCCCTATAATCAGGCTGCTATTAAGTGAACGGTACAATGGGGACCCGCTAGCCTGGAAATACGTGAACCTTCTTCGTAGGCTCGTAGGAGTATGTCGGTCCAGCTTTTCGGACTTTTGCGCGCCCCGAAGATAACCCGGACAGTGGTTCCCCAGCACACTAAACAAAGAGTTGCTTGCGACTGGTATTCTTAAAAATAATGTGCGCGCTCGTGATGATGATGATGATGATGATGATGCTGATGCTGATGCTGATGCTGATGCTGATGATGATGATGATGATGATGACGATGAGGATGATGATGATGATGATGTGATTGCTGACCTGGGGTGCGGAGCAGGGACATCAAGGGCAAACAATAGTCGCGTAATGACCATATGTATAAATGACTTGCGGCACCTCGCCAATTCATGATCTGGAAGCTATTGCCTCTCTGTATACCTCTGGAAGATCATCTGTACTATGAAGACACCTTACGTGCCAAACCATAACCCTGAGGCTTGCATTTCTAAATCCTAAATTTTTGCATGCCTCTAAAGATTGGAATGCAAGCCCTACAGCCCACATGGCCCCACTTCCCTGAAATCCCGTCCTGCCCCCAAACACTGGCTTGCTGTTAAGGACCGGTGTTTAATTATAAAACGAAACCCCGTTATTTACTGCAGACCATTAATATGGTAACTTAAATTAAGTTCTTTAACAGCAGCCAGACCAGTGACAGGCCACTACAGCGCTAACGCAGCTCAAGGAGGCCTTGCAACGCAAGCCGCAGGATCCCGCCGGGGAAAGGGTTTCAGGGATTCTTTTACTGGGGCCTTCTTGGGGGATTGGAGGAGTAGATATGTTATACTATCCCCAATAATCGTTATTAGTTTTTTTTACTTCCCTACAAGTACCAGAAAGGCATGACTTAGGGTAAAGCTTCGGGCATTGAAACGCACAGCACCCGTTTTGGGGTAGCGCAAACATTTTTCGCCAAAATAGAAGCTGCCTGGATCCGTATTGACAACAATACCGTGCAGTCAATTTCAATCTGTGGCTGACACCCAAAGTGCCTTGGTCGCTCAGCATCAAGCCGGCAAAGCACGTTATTCATTGATATATATATATATACATATCTCTCTATATATATATATGTACAATGGAAAGCCTGTGGATGGCAAATCATGGTTGCCTGCTCCTCTGATACATTTGGCGTGGGCCGATCATGCCACCATTGCACACCCCCACGCCAAAAACCCAGAATCTAAGGACTTTAGGAGGGACCCCTAATATAGGGACCCTTGTAGCTTATGGGGGTTAATATGGGGACTACCTAGAGATAGAGGGGTTATATAATGACTATATAAGG
>CAJNIZ010048009.1:9378-26757 GCA_905231905.1 Symbiodinium pilosum | reverse complement strand
ATGTTAGTTTGGGGGAGTGTATGGTCTAAACTCCTAGTATCCCCCTTAAGAACCCCTGTAATATAGGGTTTAGGGTTTAGGGTTTAAGGTCTATACCCCTAGTATCCCCTTTAATTACCCCTCTAATTGTCTCCTCTAGAATCCGCTATATATCACCTTTCAGGAGTTTAGGCTATAGCTCAAATGAGAGATGCGTGGCTCCGAAATGCTCGTTGCAACCTCTGAGAAGTTCAAACACATGTGCCACTTTGGGGATAGCTATTCTAGAACTTGGGTACTGCCCCCCCCTCAGTAACAGTTGGATAATATTTATAATATCGTTATATGTAGCCCTTAATAGGACCCCTAAACCCTGGAGCCCTTCAATATGACCCCTAATATAGACTGTTACTGCAACTTACACAGGGTTTAGGGTTTAGGGTTTTGGGTTCTGGGTTTAGGGTCCTCCACAAACTCTCTTCAGAGTTAATCACGCCTCCAGTCCCAAGAATCGAAGGTCTCAGATTTGGAGAATCCCCCCCAAATTCCTTAAGACCACAACCCTGAGACCTTAATCACGTAAATCCTAAACGTCCCTACTCCCCCTTGTAAAGGGCTTCCAAGAGCACCAACTTCTGAGTAAGAAACACTTACCCCACTTTTGCCTACATTCGATGCCGCCTCATCAGCCTACCAACGTCCGCGCCACGGTTAGTCAGATCGCAGTAACCACCAGATTATCCAAACATGTCTGCGTTGTTGGTCAGCACACCATTCCAGACAGCCCGCACCCAATATAATATCTACTTGAGGGGTACTGTAACCAACTAAACTTCTAATGCCACCAAGTCTCCCGCGGCCAAGATTCGGGGCTTGGATCGGTGCTCCTCAGTTGTGATGTACCAGGTTTAGGGGTTGTAGGGTTCAGGGTTTAGGGTTTGCTTTTAACCCTAAACCCTAAACCCTTAGGGTTCAGTGTTTAGGGGTTTAGGGCACTAGAGCTCAGGAGTTTGGCATGTAAGGGATAGTGCTCGGCAGGGTAGGAAAGAGGTTTACCACGACACCTCTACTCTGCTTCAACTTCTTAGCCTTAAGATAGGGAGCCCCCCAAGACAAATTTGGCTTGTAGTTTTCTGGTAAATTCGATTGGACCAGAGTGTTCCTGCTTGGTAGCTCAGGTAAGAAGGTTCTTTCATAATTTCCATTAGGCTCGCCACCGAACAACAGTTTAGGCCGCGAAACTTTGCACAAATACGATAAGGCCCGGTGCTGAATAATTTCTGCAAACCCGAAAACCCTAAACCGCTTCGCACAATTAATCAAGGCCCCTCTCCGCACTAGTCGGGACTGGACCTTACCCAGTATGCTTACATCATATGAGTCATAGTCTAAACCCCAAGTGCCCCCCTTACTACCCCCTATAGTAGTTCCCTAGATAATTTCCTGTGTACCCCCCCTTTATGGAGTCTAGACTAGAGCTGATCTGGACTGCTTGGCCAAAGCACTGATGATGCGGAGGCTCCGGCACAAGGCAGAGATATTCCCGAATTCGTTCAACGGAAACCTGGGCAACTCCTTGAGACCCTGCCATATCAATTGACCCACCCTCCGCAAACCGTAATAGTAGTCAGATTGACGAAAACAATTGCAGGAATAATGGCAGTATAGTGGTCGTGCGGTCTAGGTAACGGGTTTTAGTTGAGCTACTGAAGCAGAGCGGGGGAATAGAAACAGCTACTCTCATAAGGCAAGATATGAGGGTTTCCCAAAATGAGGGGTACTTTGCGGGGTCCCTATAATAAGACTAAGAACTATAGTATATTGGGGTGTATATTGGGGTCCCCTTAATATTGAAGGAAACTACCATATGGGGACCATGTAGGGATTCACTCTTCAGCACCTGCAAGGGCGGGGGTGGGGGGGGGCTGGTTTTCTACTATGTCTCAGAAAATGCAAATTTTGCACGCCTGAGAATGTACTTTTTCCCTGACCCGAATGAGCCTAGGTGGTTGCAAGGATTTGCAACAGGTTCAGGGTCGAGCAGGCGCCTAGTACGTCTGGCAAATAATAGGTTACAACCGCTGCCATCCCATGACGGTGTCTGCATGTAGGCATCTTGGATTATACCCCTCGAAAATGCATCCAGCAAGGGATGACCAGTCATGTGAGCATGCAAACGACAGGTGGGCTTGCTCTGACTCCTTTCTGGCATAGCGGCTTAAACCCAGAGTCTCTTTGTCACTATCGGGTTGTAGTATGATAAGAAATGTTTAGGCCACATCCTGGTCTGCCACTGATCCAGTTCTTGTCCCAATCCCTGCCACCCAGAAAATTGCTTAGGGATGGCAGTGTTTTTACCTTTTGACGTATCCGTTACTTAGTGAGTACTGTTACAACGAATATGGGAAGGCATGCCTCAAACGATTTGTAAGGAGCCTGGTGAAGGCTCGCAAGCTTTTGGAAAGTTGAAAGATCTCTAGACCTGCAACTATCCCAATGATACTGGTAACTGTTGGGTGCTGTTTAGGGCTTAGGGTTCAGGACACCCTAAACCCTAAAGCCCAATTAAAACCCTATAAGCCTTGAGGCTTGAAATTCAAACGCACTTCCAGGGAGCAATGTTGGTCTCTCGGTCGGCTGCCATACGTACAACCCAGTTCAAGGCCTTTCGCTTCCGCAAGGGGGAACTGACATCATGGCGTTTGAGATTTTAGGTGGGTTACAGGGTTTGCGGGTTAGGGTGAGGAGTCCTAGGGCCTGACAGACACGGTAAGAGGCTTAGATCGGACTGGAATGCGCGCAAGAGCTCCCAGCTCAGGTGAAGTTAGGCTTGCGATAGTGACGTAACCACTGCCTAAACCCTAAACCCTAAACCCTAAACCCTACGCGTCTCAAACTTCAACTTCCGAGATTGCCAATCAGGTTCGAGCATTGACCCAAGCATCCCTAATCCTTAGGGTTTAGGGTTTAGGGTTTAGGGTACGTTCTGGCCTCACAGTCTCAAACACCCCTAACTACCTACAATCCCGAACCCTAAACTATACGCAGCCCTGGATACCCCGAAAAAGCCCCTGTTCACCCTTACATACTCTTCCATACCCTTATATATATATATACACCCCTAGACCTTAAACCCCTAAACCCTAAACCCCTAAACCCTAAACCCCTAAATCCGAAAACTCCTAAATGCCCCACAAACAACCCCTTATCCATAACCATCCTCAGATCAATGGTCCTGCGGCCTGCGTCACGGAAAGAGCATAGGAGATCGATAGGCCCGCGACCCCTGCGATGAAACGGCCAAGGCTATGTAGGGCAATGTAGGGTGTATCAGGGTAGATAGGAGAATAAAGCGTATGTAACTTCAGATATACATATATACATAGATAGGTATATATAACTATATATATATATACATATAGGAATTCTATTGGGGTGTGTTATGTAACTGGTGTAGATTGGTGGTTTGGGGGTTTATTAGGTCGTGGGAATGTTGGTAGGATTTAGACCCCGAACTCTAAACCCTACACCCAAAACCCTAAGCCCCAAACCCTATACCCTGAACTCTAAACCCCGAACCCTAGACCCTATGAACCCTAAACTTAGCAAAGCTCGGAAGCCTTGAACCTCGACTGACAGCCAGAACTTGAGCCTAAAAGCCCCTTTTACCCACGAGCCCCATCAAAAGGCGAAACCTAGCAAGCCAATATCCTAAACTCCCAAAACCTCAAGGTTGCACACCTGAACCCTAAACAACCCTGAACCCTAAACCCAGAACCCTAAACACTGAACCCCAAACCCTGCTTAGCTTCATTTTTCTTCCTCTCGACATTCCGCTGCCTGCGCTAATTGTGTGGCGGCCAAGGACAGCCAGCATGCCGGCACAAAAGGTGATTGCAGCCCCGAAGCTTTCCTTTACTCTCTGGTGTGAGGGTTTAGGGTTTAGGGTTTAGGGTTTGAGATTTAAGGTTTAGGGTTTTGCTTTCCTTTACTCTTTTGGCTTTAGGGCATAGGGTTGAGATTTAAGGTTTGGGGTTTAGCTTTCCTTTACCCTTTTGAGTTTAGGATTATATATGGGTAATGACAAAGGAAATGGAAACTATCATATTATAGGGATTATAGAAAGGTGATAATATAGGGATATAACTTATTGGTTTTGGGTTGCACGGTCCAGGGTATGGGGTAAAGGGCGCAGGGAAATGGAAGAGGGTTTCTGGTTTGGGCTCTATACCTTGGGGGTTATGGGCTTTTCTTTGGGAATTCGGATTCAGGATATAAGGGCTTTAAGTTTGGGATGTAGAGCTTGAGATTTAAGACATTCAAGTTTATGGTTTGAGGTTTATGATTCACGGCAGTATCAGGGCTTGGGGTTTAGTATGGGGGTCCGGGGTGCCGAATGAAGACAGGGGCATGAATCTGGTTTACAAAACAGGGTTTGGGGGCTCCACACAAAGGCCTGCTTCAATAACACCAAACTCTAAACCCTAAAATCCAAACCATAATTTGGAAGAGCTTCAGGGCCTGAATACTGGGAATATTGCTTTCAACACGTTCAACTCATGCGCTTTAACAGGGCCTACAAATGGGTATTGCCTTTGAATTTGAACCAAGATTATATCTCTCTCGCCAGATGTTACGTCCGAAGGAAAGATATGATCTTGCTCTATGTGAGCTACAGTCTGAACTCCTAGTATCTCTCTTAATAACCCCTATCACGTTCCCTATATACTCCCCTAAGAAGGAGTTTAGACCCTAAACCCTGACCCATAACCCCTTAACCCTACTCCCCTACAAAACGAGTTTAGACTATAGCTCATATAGGGTAATATTGTAGCACCCCCGTTGGATACTGCGCCTGACTTTAGGAAAGAAGGTTTAGGGTTTAGGGGTTAAGGGGTTAGGGGTTTAGGAATGACGGATTACTTTGAAACTCATCAGCCCTGAACTTTAAACCCCAAGCCCTGAAGCGTACATACCTAAGCCCGAAACAAGCAGCCTGTTCCTGCTTTAGATCCTGAGCCCCTACTCCTTAAACCACAGGCAATATCGAAGGTGAAGATGGACCGCTTGTACATGTCTGCCTTCTGACCCTTCAAGCGGCGGCCCCATGGTTTGCTTGCTGCAGTGTGCACAACTTGCTGGTTGCTTGTAGGGAATTCAGGCGTGGAAGCGAACGTGGAAACGACTACAGTATTGGTGATTACGTGAGGACTGCTCTAACGATCCATTCCTCCGTTCCCTACTTACAGCCCTAAGCCTTGAAACGTCGACCCTTAATCCTAAATCCTGAGCTCTGAACGCCGCATAGTACCTTCCATGTTGCTTTCCGGTCCTTCGTTCCCTACCGGCCCTACCCTAGTTGCTGAGCTTCTTTGCCCCCCTAAAATCTTCTAAGCTGTAATGGGATGTATATACCCCAAAAGGTTACCCACCCGACGTCTAAACCCTAAACCTTAAGCCTTAAGACAACCGAGGTTCCAAGCGAACAGCAAGCCATCTGTTCGAGGATACGTTGGAGTAGTAAGCCCGCATACTCCTGCAAAAGGGCCTCTATGGGGCTGAGTGAGCTTGTGTACACGAATTCTAGAAGCCTGTGTGGTGATAAGTGGCGTAGGGCTTCTAGAAGGATATGAGCCATAGTCTAAACTCCTAGTATCCCCCTTCCTATATAATTACCCGCTTTCAGGAGTTTAGACTATAGCTCATATGGGGGGACAATTTAAAAGTTAGAAGTGCTCCCCCAAGCTGGCTGTTGACTTGGGGAACCCTAAACTCTAAATCCAAAACCCTGAATCCCAAACCCTCAACCCTAAATCCTAAACCCTAAACCAAGGAATAGAACCTTGATGGCAGCTTGGTGGGGAGGCCGGGGAGGCCGGCTTGTGGTCCTTTTTGGCGTCGCCAATTAATGATGTCGGGTCATGATTCTCGTGTACCCTGATCGGTATGAAACATTATGGACCTTTATATGAAAAGTAGCCTACCCCCACCACAACTTCGACAACTTACCCAAAGGCGTTTTGAAGAAATTGATTGTGTGGACGGGAAAGGAAACAATGATAGTAATGATTCTGCTACCCCCACCTCCAAGGCGAGGCCATATGACTGCCATATAACATATGACTCTTATAGAGTCCTTAGGGGGCCACAATCCCCTACACCCTGAACCCTAAACCCTAAGAACCGCCATCTCCCATAAAGCAAACGCGGGACGCGCGCCCATACCAAAAGTGCTGGAGTTCCAAAAATAAGATTTAAGGTCTAAGGTTTAAGTTTGAGGCTTCGGGTTCAAGGTTCGGAGTTTAGGGTCTAGGTTTTGGGACCCTAAACCCTAAACCCTAAACCCTATTCATATGCGGTTTCTCACAGTAAGTCCGATCTAGTTGTTCTACCTACATTCAGGATTTCCTTATAGGTGAACCCCTAAACCTCAAGATCTGAACTGGATTTATGTCTGGACTCTTCCGGGTTGCTGTTAAGTAACTCAAATGAAGCTACTGTTAATAAGGAAAGCAACTTTATCTAAGTTCCTTAACAGCAACCCAGTCTCTTGGGTTTTGGTAAACATGATTTTCAAGGGCACCCCGCGAGGACATCCCCCAAAGCATGCGCAGTTGAGACGTCCCCCACTCGGTCACCCTCATGGCGGATCCTTCAAAGAAGCATAATGGATATTTCAGATATTTCGCTATTTATGAGAGGGGCTATGTGAAATTCCGGCCATTTCCAACGATCTCTTGTTCAAGCAACATGCTCCCACCGCTTGCTCCTGCTCACACGCTCGAGGTTCTCTGCAATGAAAATTGACTGCTGACCTCCGCTAGGCAGGGTGCTGCGTATTCTTCAGCGCCTCAAACAACGGTGCAAAGACCAATGCCGAGAAAAGACTTTGCGCAGGTGATTAGTCTTGTTACTAGGGTTTAGTATTGCGCAGGTTCACAGCATGGTATACCAGCTTCATCCAGATTATCTAGTCAGCCAGCGAAATATGTAGATGGTTTCAAATATGTTCAGATTCTATGTTGAATTCGGTTGTACCTCTCCCGGTCATTCTCAGGCCTGTATGAGAAACCCTCACATAACTCTGTCCGGCAAATGTCTTGAAAAAGAAGAAAGACACGACAATCCATAACAAGGATTATGGTAGTCGGGGATCTATATCGGGGATGTCTCTTGTTAATGGCAGCTGCCACATCTCAAACAACTTAGTTTGAGCCGTCAAACTACAACCCCAGAAGCTACGGTTCGATGATAAAACTCTTAAAGCCCGACCGGGCCTGAGGTTCATATGAGCTACAGCCAATGCTTGCCACAAGGGTCATGGCTCCTCATTCCGGAATATATTATGGAGTTTACAAAACTACTCAACAACACCCCTATTTCCACCCTGAATTGTCCCTTCGTGGCTAATCAATGTTGATACCCTAAACCCTGAAGTTCATAGAACGTCAAGGGTTAAAACCCCCAGACTCCAAACCACATCCTTTTAATCCCAGCCCAGTACAGCAAAAACTTTGTCATTCCACCTGCGCAGCTCTGAAGCCTCAAACCTTTCGAAACACCTGGAGCCCCAAACCATTGAACCCTGAAGGGCAGCCCAGTGTCCGTACGCGCGAATTAGCGCCGTGCCATCTAGAGTCTCCTTTATGGAGGGGGCTAGAGCTTTCGGGTTTAGGTGCCTGTGAGCTTGCGTAGGGTCTTTAAGCCTGAAGCCTCAAGCCCTCAACCCAGCTTATGAAATATCACACTCCCAATTGGGTTCTGCAGACCTCTAGCTAAAACAGCCAGCACGGAGCCCTCACAAAGCTGTCTCCACGCTTGGAGCCTTGTGCCTTGTACCTTGGGAAAAGATCATGCAGGATTTCTATTTCAACAGTATCCCCCTCCTTGACCACCAAAATAAAAAAGTACACGCAAACTCTGCCGTATATTCTGGGGAGTTAGCCTGGGAAGTAATTACTACTAAGAAAATGAGGAGGCTTGTTACTATGGGATGGGATGGGATGACCGCTAGCTGCAGAGTTGTCCTGAGATTTGAGGAGTTTAGGGTTTAGGGGTTTAGGGGTTTAGGGTTTAGAGGATTGAGGGCTTCAGGGTAATCCGGGTGTGAGGATTCGGTAGATTTCCAAGTGCCGAAGGATCAGTTCAAGGTTTTACGAGGTTACTTACCCGTGGTTCCTGGAGAATGACGGGATGGAACAGAGAATGCACACTGCTAGACTGTTCTGTTGGGAATCATCTACTAGGATTGCTAGAAGGATCCACTCTTTCATTCCTTGTGAACCGAAAGTAAGGTATGTAAACCCTAATTCAGCCCCAGTTCCATTTAATGTTCCATTTTTTGTTCACTTGATGTTGCTTTATACTTGGGTGTAAACTCCCCACAAACCCTATATAGCCTAAACCCTAAGCCCTTAAACCACAAACCCTAAACCCTTTACCCCAAACTCTAAACCCCTTTATCCTAAACCCTAAACCCCTGAACCCTAATCTGTGGTTCCATGGATGTTTGGATCCCTCGAGGTTTGATTCTATTCGGTTCAGGGCTCGAAGGTTTCTACAGTTAAGAGTTTAGGGTTTGGGGTTTAGGGTTTAGGGTTTGAGTTTTCTTGGGGTTTCATGGTTAAAGGATTCAGGAGTTCAAGCCCCTGGGCTTTGGGGTTTGGATGAATCATCTGGCGCCTTCCAGTTGGATTGTGTTGGTCAAGCCTGCTGCATGTAAATCAAGTTCGGACACAAGGCCACCACGGCACCGCAGATCCCTGAGCCGCATAACCTTCCGAACCCTCAAACCCTAAACCCCCAAACACCCTAAACCTACACCCTAAACTCTAAACTCCAAACATCCTGAACCCTGAAGCCCAAAATTCATGGGTCTCCTGAAGCCTAAACCCTCAACCCAAACCTCCCCCTGAACCCCTGAACCCATCTCCGAGAAGTGGGAGAAAATGGGAGAGCGCAAGTTGGACTCGATGCGTTTCAGTTGTCCTTCACTTATCCACGCGGATAAAGGGTTCAGGATTTAGGTTTAGGGTTTGGGGCTTAGTGTTGAGGGTTTAGTTTTTGGGTGGATTTTGAAAATTAGGGGTCCCTTTTGAAGTGGTTGTATGGTTCTATAGGGTCCTATAAGAGGGATAGTACAGAGATGCTTGGGTTTGAGGGTGTCCCAAAATTAGGGGTACATTCTGGGGTCCCCATAATCAGGATTTTTGTATATTGTGGGGTCTATATTGGGTCCCTTTTATGGAACTGCCACATGGTTCAGGGTTCAAGGCTTGAAGGTTTAAGGCGACGCACCGTGGGTGCACGAAAACCATCGCAATGTCTCCAGGTCCTACGCCCAACACATGAGCCCTAAACCCTAAATCCTAAATCCAAGTAAGCCCAAGTCTTCATGGCTTCCCTGTTTATTACTCCCCACTATACTGGGTTTAGGCGCAAGTGCGACCCGTCCTAGGTTCCCCTTAATGAGCCTGAGTCAGCCCAGTTAAGGGGAAACCTACTTGAAGGAGTAGTATGACGTAGTGGTGGGGAGTGGCAGGGTTTAGGGTTTGGGTCCCTAAGCCCTAAACCCTGTAGCGCTCCGGGTTGACGGGTTGACGGCTTCCACGGCAACGAAAACCTAAATCTCTTCCGGAGCCCTAGATGAGCTATAGTCTAAACACCTTTAAGGGGGGTAATATAGGGGATTATAAAGGGGAGTATAAAAGGGCTTAACAAGGGGGATACTAGGAGTTTCGACTATAGCTCAGATGGTGGTGTCCATTCCCTCTCCATTCCTTCGTTCCTGCCAACTCGCGGTAAGGTACCCTACATCATCTGCACAAACTAAACTCTGAGCCCTGAACTTCTCGTGCATGTTTGAGCCCACATCGCAACAATTTCGAAAAGCCGTCCATGAACTAAACACTACACCGTTAACCTTGATACCCGTGACCCTCTAAACCCCCCAAACCCCAAACCCAATTTCAAACCCCTAAAAACCCAAGAGTATTGAAGCAGATTCCATTCCCGCGTGCCCTTCATCGTGGTGTGTGCGTGCTGGGCAGCTGAAGGTGAGGGGTTGGATTCCAGTGGAGATACTAAGTGTTGACAATCCAACCCCACACCTCCAGCTGCCCTCGTGGTGCTTCCCGTCGAGCCTCACTTCTCGTGGCATCCTGTTTTGAAGGAAGGAATGTGTACTGACTTGTTTGAATCTGCTGGACGTGTTGCATCCATTCTTGCACCTTCTTGCTGTTGCCATCCCGACGAGCAGGCCTCAGGTTGAAAGGCCGGCTGGACTATGTCTTCTAAAATCGAAATGATGCAATCGAAGCTGCTGCCGCGTGGCTACGCGCCACCCCAAGCCGGTGCTCTGTCTCTTGTTGGCCTCTCGTACCTGTTACATTGTCAGGGATGTGACAAGGTGCAAACTTGACGTGGGAATAGATGCTTGTACCGAGATACGTGACGAATACCGGCATGGGGATTGGCGTGGCCTCCAAAGCAAACGCATCGCTGCAATTTGACGTGATGAATACTCTTCCGCCAAAAAGAAATGAAATACCTATATCTGCTATAATGCGATTCAACCAAGCAGCTGGAGTTGTCAGCGTGATGTTACCGTTCTGGTCCTCAGTTGCGCAGCCCTGAGGTAAAGGTTTTTGCCACCATGCGGTTTGAAATGAAGTTTTAATCAAGTCTCTGCCACGAGTACGAGAGGTTGCTGCTGCTGCTGCTGCTGCTGCTGCTGCTGCCCGTGTCGCTGTGTGCCCGCGACGGCAAATATAGGGGGGGGGGGGGGTACAATGGCGTCCATGGCAAGGAGCAATAGTAGCAGCCGTAACAATAGTAGTAGTAATACGTGTAGAAGTAGTAGTAGTAGTGGTAGTCGTCGTCGTCGTCGTCGTCGTCGTCGTCGTCGTCGTAGTAGTAGTAGTAGTAGTACTTAGTAGCCGTAGTAGTAATTGTAGTAGTAGTCGTCGTAGTAGTAGTAATAGTAGTAGTAGTAGTAGGAGTAGTAATAGTAGTAGTAGTAGTAGCAGTAGTAGTAGTAGTAGTAGTGCCGGCAGCACAGTCGTAGCAGCAATACCTGTAGTCGATGCAGCAAGTCACATGAGCCTGGCACACTGAAGAAGTGATAGTCGGGACCTTTCATTGGGGGGGTATGCTTTCTCCAGTGGATTAAGGTGTAAAGTTTTGCGAAATTGCGGAATAAGCAAGGCAAAACGGATTGAAGACCATACTTCACCACTGCTGCTGCTTTTGCTGCTGCTGCTACGTGTGGCAAATTAGCTCAAATCTCTCAAAGCTGACACCTAAACTCCGTAACCTGTTGGCATAGCAGATTCTTAGACGAAGTCGGTCTTCTCTCACAATCTGTCAAATTCGCCCGAGAAATAACAGCATCAACGCATTTCAGCCACATGTAGCAGGAGGGCTGGGGGCTCTGCAGCCAGGTCACACAAGCGACCAGTTTCCTGTCATGGCTTGTTCAAACAATTTGCAGCTTGGTAGTCTCCGAGAGCCGGCAGCCCCGGAAAAGGCATACCCAAAAGTCAGGAGTCGCTATAGGTCTCAAGATTTTTGGAAACTCCGTACTTGAAGCCTGCCATTGGATTACTGCCCAGTCTGCTAAACCCGGTATGCAGTGCTACTGAAGGCTTAAAAGCTTGCAGGTAAGTCTGCACTTCAAGTTCTAGCTTACAGTCGTCAGCTTTTCAGCCTGCTTCAAGCAACTGGATCTACTTGCCATATTAACTTTCACATTATATACCGCAGCCGTAGTTTTCTTGTAGGCTGTTTTGCTTTCAGGGTGGCCCTTCAAGCAGACAACTGTGATTGAAATCCAGGGCCTGTGGTTCTCGTCTGTGAGATTGAACATGCTGGGTTTGTTTAGACTTTCCGATGCAGGATTTTTCAGCGCGTCCTCATACTAATCCCTACCCACTCAACCACACGTGGTGGGTCCAAGTAAGGTCCCTTCCATTGGGAAGCTTTGAGGGAGCATCCTAAAGACCTCCTTGCGGGAAAATCTCATGCGCTTGCCCAGCAACTTTCTCGGACAGTGCCAATCCACATAGTCTAAATTACTGGTGTAGGGCAGAGGGCTTGTCTCCGCTCGGGAAAAATGATTTTTCTGAGACATCTGGGACTTGCCGACTCCACATGGGAAAATGACGGGGCCACTTTGGTTACCAACTTCAGACATTCCGTGGACTTGGCGAACCCGGAGTTGGGAAAACGAAGCTATGAACCATCATCATAATCGGAACCTCCATTTAGGGACCCATGCATCGCAACTGTGGGAGAGCTCCCCAAAATGGCGATTTTCTGTCCAAAGCCTGCAAGCACACTCCAAGCGCTCTGGGCTGGGTAGTTTTCATGTCACATTCCTAGCCCCTTAGCAAGGTCATCCAGTAGCGACACTTCTTAAGCAAGGTGTATCCTTGAGCCATTCTCACTTCAAGAACCTATCCCAGTTTCCTCTCTACACCACCCAATGGCCTCCCAATTGCTCGCCGATGCTTCCAGCTCTCACATGCACATACACGTGCCCAGCATCTGCAAAGCTGCCTCGAATTGGTGCCAAGGAAAGCTGCTATAAGGGCTTCACTTCGCCACACAAGATCAATAACGACTGTAAATGACAAAAGCGGAGCATGACTGTGGAGCCATACCCAAAGGTCTCAGAGCTACAGGACGCTGTTCCAAAGACTCTTTGCATAGTGCCCTCAGGGCAACGACGATTTGGGGATCTAAGCCAGTCAAGGAATCTACTGGACTTGAGGACTGCGGAATGCAGCAGCAACCAGTCCGGCAAATCTTAACAGCAAGCCAGAGGCTGCTTAGCTAGCTAGGATTCAGGGATAGACAGTACTTCTTCATAAACTGGCCGGCGGGTACTGCGGTGTTCACTGGTCGGAAACTAACCCTTACATTTGAGGAAGACTCCCTTAGATGATCCATGTCCCCTTTGGAGCATTGGACAGCTTCCGGCGGGACTGTCAGGGATTTACAGCTCATCTGATTTGCTTGTAGGAATCTTTGGTGACCCTTCCTTAGACTTTTTCTCCGCACTATGCAGTTCGGGACCCCAACTGTCCCTCCACACAATAGCCAGTAGAAATGGCCTAAAGCCCAAAACCCACACCCAAATGCCTTTGAAAGCCTTTCCCAGGCCATCACTACCTTGCAGTGACAATGTGCCTCGCTCCCGTCCCTGCAAACAATTGCTACCGTCCTGGCATGTCCTTGCTATAACTACTGCGACTTGTGTTACCCAAAAATCGGTCAGCCTTTTGGGATATGGGGCTGTACATGAGTTCATGACACTTTTCACGACCTCTGTCGGAATTCCCAAGACATACCTTGGGCCAGGAGACCGGCTACAACTCTTTGAGAATCGTCCGAGCCTTCAAGTGCTGCCCAAACAACCCCAAAAATCCTGAACCTCCTCAAGCCCCCTCAAAACCCTTGACAGCCTCAGCTTTAAACCCTGAAGCCCATCAAGACTCGAATACTACGTATAATAATTCAGCCCAGCAGCCTGTTAGGCTCACCAGATTGATGTCCTCGCTGCTGGGAGGTGGGGCTTTGAGTTGAAGGCTTGGGGTATCAGCAGGCTTTAGGGCTTGGGGTTTCGACACCTGGCTTATGGGAATCGGGTCCGCTGTCCTTAACTATAATGTTGAGCTTGCTGAAGGCTTCAAGGCCACCCCAGGGGGCTGAATTGCATAAATTCCCATGCAGGTGCTAAGACTTCCACATGCCATCGTCACCATCGTTAACAGCATAAAAGCAGCACTAGCAGCAGTAGCAGCAGTACTGGTAGCAATCCAGTGGTGTCTCAGAGGCATTGACTTGCAGAGCTCAGGGCCGGCCCGAGCTTGGGCTAAATTACAATCATATCAGCTACAAGGGGTTCTTATTCTCCTGACAAGGCTTGGGCGTTGGCGAGATATGGCTAGAACTTGTAGAAGGTGAATCATGCAATCTACGCCAACATGATGGAGCTCCGGTGGACATGAATGGTTCGGTTCCCGAGTTCTTTAATGAGATGAATGATCTCCTTCTGCTGGAGTTTGCAGCTGCAAAGTGCAGGTTGGGATGTAGCAGGCTTCAATAACATGATTTTTAGCTAGGGTCTGGCGCTTTGGGTTCAAGATTTCAAGACCCAGCAGTGTCACAAATTTCGGTTCCCTGAAAAGTATACTCAGAAGCCTTTGACATGCCCGAAGCCTCGAGCCGGCAAACTCCCAACTCAAAACGCAGATCCCTAGAGGCTTTTGTAAGGACACCTCTGTTTCAATATAGTCTCACCTCAGCAGCTTCCAGGCAAGTGGCATCCAGGACATCGACTTGGAAGTAAATTCCCTGCAGTCCTCAGGAGCTGTCCGGCTTCTTGAATTGAGGTGTTTAGCGTGTCTGGGATTGAAGGATGTTGGGGCGGAGTGCTTGGAATCAATCACTTTCTGATCTCGGGCTGCTGTCACAGAGGATTCCACTATTCATCTCAAGCTCACGGTCTTACTAACTCTCGCAAATTCTGATTCTTTAGTAACAGGCTCTACCATAGCCTCTAAGCTTGGCATTCTCCTGTACAGAATTCATACCCCATACCTGCGTAGCTTCAGCGCCCAAACCAAAAGAGCCAAAGGGCCCATGCTAGGGGCACATGGTTAAATGTTGGCACTGTTGATGATGCATACAGCCTTTCTGAATACAATCACCCGCGACATCATCGGGCTTTCACTATATGCCTGGTGGACCAAGGACAAAGGTGATGACCTTCCTAAAGTACATGGGGCTTTACGGGAGTCACCACTATGTCATATGTTCCTTGAACATCCACGTACGGAGGACCCTAAACGCTCATGGTCTGGAGCCAAGACTCGATTGCCACCCTTGAAAGTTGTACGCAAGCTCTGCGTCTTTCCAATGGAGCACATGGATCTGTAAGGTAAAGCTGAGACTTTTGCTTGAGGCTCAAGGTTTATTGTTGTTTCGTGTGGGCGACTATTCGTGTACCCTCAGCAAAGCGCTGGGTGGAGGGACCCTGGAGTGTGACTTTACCGAGCTGCAAAAAGTGTTACGTAGTTCCTGGCTTGCATCATCAAAGCCATGTCAAGCCATATGTCTCCTTTTTACTGTATTGGGATCCGAAGTTGCTTTTTTGGCGGGTATTCGTGCTCCTAGTACACATGCTTCTAAGTGGAGCCCCGCGAAGTGAACTAGGCGGGAGAGGACCCGTAGGTCTTCCCAGCGCCTCTGTGCCAGCAACGGCTACGGGGCAGCGCGATGGGGGCTTGAGATGCAGGTGCTAGCATTCAAGGGGCGTAGAATTTAGACGCCGCGGGAGGGACAAGGCTTGGACCATAGAACCTCCGTAGCGCCGTAGCCCTGCCGTGGATCCAAGTTTGGGGTCAACAGGCGACAATTGCACTGTCTCATCTATCCATGGAGCAGTCGGTCTCTACCTTATAGGTGAACAATTTACAGCTGAAAGCTGCGGTGACCCTAGTTGCGGATCGTACGCGCTCGTCTGTCAAGCCGGAAGGTACAAGCCAATGAAAAGCATTTCGCTAGCCCAGCACGCCAACCATGACAAGCTGCATTCGAAGATGGTAGCAAGACTGTAAAAAGAGTCGAGGGCAAAAGAGATTGCAGCAAAATGCAGCTGCCCAGTCCCCTGCGGTGTTAAAAAAGGAAGGGTCTAAGGGTCCAAGGTTCAGGGTGTAGGGCATAGTTTGTCGACAGAAAAAGACACCTATAGATGGCGCGCAAGGGCCTTAGTGTCTTTTGTTTGGATATGATAAGGCTGTGAGAAGAGAGGAACGTTACGTAAGGTCTCAAGCACAGACAGGCAGAGAAAGAAACCTCGCTATGCTGCTAAGCCATGAATGATGCTCCTGCCCCCACTTTTCTCACTTGCAAAACCAAGAACATCTGACATAAGCTCATGCCAGCACCCCTGAACACCAGGCTGGAAACCGGAACTCTCTTGGACCACGGCCCAGAAACCCCCAAACAAACCTGTACAAAGTCGTAGACCCGCATGATGGAGTAGGGCTTCGCCAAAGAAACAGTACTTACGATGATTGCGAGCATGTAAAAAAAATAAATCAATGAAAACAACAGTCGGGAAGTCTCCAGCATTCGAGTTCTCTTACCACAGCGCCGCACATATGCGTCCCAATCTCTGAACCATCAAGTCCCAAGCTTTGGCCAAGCCCGAGACCGAAAACCCCCAAACCCTGTAAAAACCGAATTGTGACCTCCGGGCCATCAGGTTTTGGATGCGGGTTAGATGCTCTTCGCAGTCTGGATCCTGCAGCTTTCCGGAGAAGTAGGGAATCGGGTTTCAGGGTCTACCTCTGCAAACGGCAGAAAAGAATAAGTACTCCTGGGTACCTTGAAAAATTGTACAACTACAGAAGACTGGCTAACTAGCAGAACTGAGTACCAAAGGAAACCTAATATCAAGCCACGCGCACGTCTAAATGGGATCTACAACTGGGCAAGCCAAACACATAGTCATGTGATCGTATGGGATGAAAATAAGTTACACGCCTTGGGGGTGGCGACAGCGGGCTGGGATTTGAGTAGCGTTGTTTCTGGAGGTTGAACCCAGTAAGACTATATGCTTTATATCATCTGATACTATACCCGAAAGGAAGATATCATCTTACTCTATATTGGGCACCATAGCATCCCCAAATAAGATACTACTCGATTGAAGTTTCAAAGGCTTACTAGTTCCAGGCACGCTTTTCATAACAACACCGCCAAATGGGTACAACCTAAGAATGGGGAAGTCCAGGTACCTGGTAGGTTCTACTCACTCACAAAAGACTCTTAACCCCAAACACCAACCCTAAACTCCAAGCTCCTGTGGCGAAAAAGAAAAAGCTAAAACCATCAGCCTTCAAAACAAGGTAAGTCGTGCTTGAATGACCCCAAGTACATTTGCACTTCAAGAGACACACCTACTTCTCATAGATCTGAAGGTGAAAACGCATTTTTGTGGGTTTTGTGGCACATGGCTGCCAGAGGCCTGCATAGTGGCATGCACAAAAAAACAACAGAAGGTTTACTTTTTTGAGGATTGCTGCGCTGGCTATCACAAAGGGGACATGGCATACTGTGACGCCGACACCTCCGAAAAGTGTCGTAAAGTTGGGAAGACACTGCGCTCAGCGGGTTGTTCTGCGACGAGTTCGAAAGCCTACGCTGGAGGTGAGGGCAGCAGAATAAAGTTGCAAACTAGAAAAAATGTTGCGCCCAGTGTGTCATTCTCTCTCAGCAGTCACCATATTTGTCTGGGAACACGAACGGAATTATGCTTTGGGCATGGATGCTCTGGTCACCCTATCCTCCTCGAACACGAACGGAATTATGCTTTGGGCATGGATACTC
>CAJNIZ010048008.1:16355-27209 GCA_905231905.1 Symbiodinium pilosum | reverse complement strand
CCAGCACTTCCGAGTGCCGAGCCGAGTTCACACGGTCTGCATTGTGGAGATGGCCGTTCCTGGTTAGGGTTTAGGGTTTAGGGTTTAGGGTTTAGGGTCCCTAAAGCCTAAACCCTGAACCCTTAACCCTGAACCCCAAACCCTAAGCCCTAAACCCTGAATCCTAAACCCTGAACCCTAAACCCTAGTTGTTAGGGTCTGGGCCGGTGGTTGGGATGTTCGTCTTCAGGCCTCGCGCGAGTCCTAGAAAACCTTCTAGATGACTGTTTGTTTAGGGTTTAGGGTTTAGGGTTTAGGGTGCATGTGAAGGCTCATGGGATTTGGGAAGTAGGCCTGCCATGGGGTTACAAGTCCTCTAGCTGGGCTGGACCTGCTCCAAAACACCCTTTGTAACCTACTTGCTAAGTCCTCTGAGCTGCTAAGTACCTCTTCAATAAATTGGACAACTAAAGAATTTAGGATTTGATTTCCTGTAAGTTGTTTGAGTTGGCCTTAGAGCCCTTTCACAAACTGGCATGTGAGGTCTCTGGGATATCAATATATCCCAGAGGCCTTCCCCAAGACTTATACATGACAATGGTCCAAAAAAGGGGCGGTAAAAGGAGTGTACTGCGCACCCGCACAGCAAGCAAAAGCTGTCCCCCTAAGGTCCACAAACGAGAAATCAGAAGGCACTTAACCCTAAACCCTAAACCCCTAAACCCTAAACCCCTAAAACCTAAACCCTAAACCGTAGACCCTAAACCCCTAAACCCTAAACCCCAAACCCTAAACCCCAAGAAAGCCCAAGGCACTGCAAAGCCCACGCGAATCCAGGTTCCGGCCCGCGTCTGTGTATCGCCAAGGTCGCCACCAGCGAAGAAGGACAAAGTGCCTTCACTTTCTGGCTGCTAATCCCCCACCCATTAAGGGTTTAGGGTTTAGGGTTCAAAGTGCCTTCACTTTCTGGCTGCTAATCCCCCACCCAGTAATGGGTACCAGAAGGGACTATTTTACTTCCCTGGACCCCAAAAGTATGCAAAAAATGTCTCTATGGCTACTATTATGACTTTTGAGACTATTATTTTACGTACTTTTAGGCATTAGGTAAGGGCTCAGGAGACTTAGTAAGTAGTTTATGAACCGGGCGATAGTCCATTTATTGGTCGTAATATAGCCACCTTGTATAATCTACTTAGCAAGTCCACTGAGCCTGCAAATAGTATATAGAGGCCTAAGTGATTATCAACATGATTGTGAGCTTTTTTCCCATACCAAAAGTATACGATGAATAAGCAACCATAATACTGACAATTATTTAGGCCCGTAGTTCTTGGGGTCTAGGGACTGGAGTTTGAGGACTTTTGTTTCGGTGCATAGAGTTCCTCCATAAACTTAAACCCTGAACAACGAAGGGCTATGGGGCAGGTTTTTTACAGGGCGGGGTCCATTTAGAGGTTGAGAGGGGGATCTGCAGCGTTAAGCCCTAAACCCTAAAGCCTACACCCTACACAAGCCCATTAGAATACTTTCCACTTTATTTTCTTCTGCATGATCCCCATATAACCCCAAGTACAACCCCCATGGCAAGTAGTAAGTAGGTTGAGGGTTTAGGGTCTACTTACGGGCTGAGGGGCCTTGCCAAGCAAGTCATAACCGGGGTTCTAGTACGTCCTTCAGGACTACAGAACCTAAACCCAAATCCCAAATCCCAAACCCTAAGCCAAAAACCCTCAACCCTAAACCCTAGACCCTAAATCCAAAACCCTAACCCCTCAACCCTGAACCCTAAACCCTCAACCCTTAACCCTTAACCCCAAACCCCAAACCCTAAACCCTTAACCCTAAACCCCAAACCCTAAACCCTAAACCCTTAACCCTCAACCCTAAACCCCTAAAACCTAAACCCTTAGCCCTTAACCCCACCTTGCAGCAACTCTCCCTTCTCTCTTGCGTAGGGAGGCTCTTCAAAACTGATCAAGAACTGTGTCCGGGTCATTGGCCATAGGGCAATTGGTAGGGTTTGGGGTTTAGGGTTTGGGGTCATTGGCCATAGGGCAATTGGAGTAGTGAAATAACATTGCGGTACTAGGGTTGTATTGGGGTTGCTTGGAGTGTAGGGCTTAGGGTTTAGGGTTAGGAGGACCCCCCCCCCCACCCTGTAACAGTGGTATCGTTGGAAGATGAGAGGACCCTCACATAGGGTTTAGGGGTATAGTAGGAATATAAGAGGACCCACATATAATCACCAGTATCCCTTATAGTCACTATTACCGGGTCGGGGGTCCACTTAAGCAATAGGGTTGATAGAGCCCCATGAATGGATCCCCGCGAAACCCAACCCCCACTAGAGGCTATTGGGGCCCATATGAGCCATGGTCTTAACTCTTAAAAGGGGATTTTCTAGGGCAGAATTGTAGGGTTACTACTTAAGAGGGCTACTAGGGTTTAGGGTTGAAGGCCGGTCAAATCCCGGAAGCAGCCACTGAATCGTGGCACTGCCCCGCCCCCCACCTCCCCCCCACTCTCCACCCTTGCAAACTCTGACCCCTCCAAAGCCTAAGCCCATAAACTCTCACTCATCCCTTCCCCCAATATTAAACCCACCCAACCTCCTGTATATTAGATATGCCCAATATTGCCCAATATACTATAATATACCACCATGGTGAGTATTTGATATTAGGGGGGTGGGGTAGGTTTACGATTAGGGGGAGGGGATTATTGCTCACAGAAAATAGCAAAGGACTGGATCTACACCTTCTCTTCCACAAGACATCAGCAGCCAAAAGTGAAGGGCTGAGAACCCCTCCAACCCGGTCTAAAACCTTACAAAAACTCCAGGGACACCAGACCAAATCTAGGTTCACGTTGCCGTAGCGCTCATCACAACCCTATGGTAAGCCCGTAAACCTCAAACCCAAACTCCAAACTTCAAGCTTTAGACTTCAAAGGATTAAACCCCAAACCCTACACCCTAAACCCTAAACCCCCTACAAAGCCTTGCAGAACTAGTTTCCTCAGCCTTTGGCAGCCCTGGGAAATCATGAGCCCCAATGCTTAAGCCTCAGGGTTGTGGGTTTAGGGTTTAGAGGGTAGAGGGTGTAGGGTTGGGGGGGTTAGGGTTTAGTGGCCGACGCTGGAGCAGTCAAAGATGTCACGTCTGCCCCTGTGCGCAGATCTGCCTTTGACATTGTCCGCAGACGTGAACCGGATGACCCTAAACCCTAAACACTAAGCTGAGCGCGCTCGCAAAAGTGCGAACGCGAACCGCGTTGTGGCGTTGACTGCACGGGACCCTGTAGGCCCAAACCCTAAGGGTCCAAGGACCCAAATAATAGGGTTTTAGGGCCCAAATACAATTAATATTATGGTATTTGGGCCCTAAAGCCCCATTATTTGGGTCCTTGGACCCTTAGGGAAAGTTGTAGTAAAGCTAAGTTCGGAATCCCTGAGCCCCATACCCTAAGCTGCGTAAGCCCTGAGCCTTACATCCCACAAGCCCCAACCCTAAGCTGGAAATCCTATAAACCCTGTAACAAGTCACACGTTTAAGGCCTTAGGGTTTAAACCCTCTGCCTCCAGACCTGAAGCCCATCCCCCCACCGTAGGCCAAACATCGTATACCCTAACCCTCAACCCTGAACCCAGCACCTTGAGTGACGCCATTGCTGATGGCCTTCATCGGACTCCAGAGGCACGTGCAGCCAGGCTCCTGCGTTTCCTGAAGGCGGTCTAGGGTTTACTGGGTTGCTGTTAAGGAACTTAAATTAAGTTACTATATTGGGGGAATCCTATTATTTACTATATATACCCATTATGGTAACTTAATTTAAGTTCCTTAACAGCAACCCAGTTTAGGGTTTCGCGGTTGGGGTTGCGAGATTTCTGAAACTGGTGGAGGCCAGGGACAAGTAGATAGATGGAAAGTATTTATGGAGCTATGGATGACATAAGGTCATGGATCCCCTTGGGGCATATGTTGACCTTCTTGGGTTGGGTCGAACCCTAAACCCTCGACCCCAAGCCCGATCACAAGTGAATCAACCTGAGGTGCAAGAAGCCAGCCTAGTCCAAGAATGTCTTGCTGCGCACTAGGTGAACTATAGTCTAACCTCCGAGCATCCCCCTTAACAACCCTGGGGTTTAGGGTCTAAACTCCTAGTACCCCCCTTAATAAAACCTATCATAATCCCCTAGATAATCCCCTATATAGCCGCCTTTAAGGAGCTTTAGACTATAGCTCATGTGGGAGTCTTCAGATCTCATCTAGGAGTCCTGAAAACCAGGCTGAGCTACCTGGCTCAAATAGGAAGGACCCTGTGATTATTTTAAGGCATTTCCAGAGAGGTTAACCCTCCGTACCCCTGAGGTAAATCCAAACCCCGAAGCCTAGTGCCAATCTGGAAAGATGGGAGGTCTGAAGGTAAACCATCTTGGGGGAGGGCCTAGGGTTTGGATCGGCAGGCCAGTTGCCTGCCTCGCCGCTCTCTGGGTCGAAGCTCCTAGGCTGAGATGTCCATCCAGCGCTGTACACCATGCGGTCCAGGATTGAAGATATGACGGGTATCGAGAAAGAATTCCCCACCATTCCCCGCAGCTGTCGCTCCGAGACGCCCGCTGGCTGCACGATTCTGTTGTCAGGGATGCCTTGAAGTCGCATGAACTCATGTAGGCCTAGCTTTCTCATACGGCTGAAGGCCCAGTACGAGTTGGCCTCGCTGTGAGATTTGGTCAGGCAGGGCATGTGCCCTTTGTAAGCGCTGCACCGTCCCAGCCGGTCATGAGATCTGTGCCGTAGTTGCTCCAAGGAGGAAGGTTCCAGTCGCGCAGACAGCAGAGGCAGGCTGCCAAGTTCCCGAGCTCTGTCCTTGCTGTCGGATACTCCATTTCTTCGCCCATGTATTCATCCAGCAGTGATTCTAGAGGCCTCATGGCTCGCTGAGTGGGCCACCCCTCACGCTAACCCCTAATCCCCAAACCCTGGATCCTAACCCCTAAACCCCAAGCCCCAAACCCCAACCCTTAAGCCCTGGACTCTAAACCGTCTCGCCCTAGCCCTAGCATCTGGCAGTTACTTAGCCCACATTACCCTAGGAAGAAAACTGATCCTTTTGACATGAATAGAAGGAATCCCCAAAAATGTGAAGGATCCCTAACATTGATCCAGTTAAGGGTCTCAGTTTTCAAGAAAGGCTCCGAGTGTGAAGATCAAAGGGTTCTAGGGCCCTGAATGATCAGATTGGGGCTTGGGGTGCGTTTTAGGGTTTAGGCTTCAGGGTTTTGGGGTTTTGGGTTTTGGGCTTTGGGGTTTTGGGCTTTAGGGTTTAGGGTGTAATCCTGTCCTAAAATGACATAAGGAGTATGAGACGAGCAAATTCATATGCATCAGGCTTGTACATTCGTTGAAAAATAGGGATCAGTATCCCACTGCACATAGAAAACTGTGACGCTCCTTACATCAGGCCCCACATTGCGGTCCCTCTATTCCCTCCCCCACTCCCGCGTATGCATCGGACTTCGTAAGTAGCTTGTACATGGCGTTATACGCAGACTAGCCCCAATTAGGGTTTAGGGTTTAGGGGACTTGTAACCCCATTGAAAGTCTACTGGCTAAATACCCTGAGTCCTGAGGCTCTACGTACCCCAGCCTAAACCCGACATGTCACACATCCCTACAACCCCTTTAAAGCAATTATCAGGCAATTAAAGGGTCCCTAGACCTAGTTGCTAAGCCATCTGCTGATGCCTCAGCCCAGTAGAAGGAGATCCCTGCCACGACAATCAACAGCGCAACAAAGAGCCACCTCGGGGGTTATAATTCTAGAGATAATTGAAAAGAAAATGGAAACTACTATGTAGGGTTTAGGGTTATCTTGGGTTTTATTTTGGGATAATGGCAAAGAAAATGGAAACAACTATTTAGGGTTTAGGGTTTAGGTCTTAAGGTTGTAGACTCATGATTAATAAACCCGCTCCTTTTAAGGGCCTAAATATTAGGATCCCTATTATAATCCCTATCAAGGGGAGGGGTTTATTAATCAGGGGTCTACATTATCTAAAGATGGGTTTAAGGTTTAGAATTTAGGTTTTAGGGGGTTTAGGAGATGTCGGGGTTTGGGGATTATAGGGTTCAGGGAATATGTAGGGATTTAGGCAGGGTTTAAGGATTTGACTTGAAGGGTGTTCCTCAAAATGGGCTGCCGTTAAAGACTGCGCGGATATACTCCCTACTACGGACCATGGTGAGGATCATCTTGAAAAATCCCACATGGCCATATGAATTCCACAAACGGCGATTTGGGGAGCATGTAAACCCTAAACCCTAAACCCTAAACCGCGGTTTGGGGAGCATATTCTATCCAAACCTTCCATTGGGCTCAGCCCTGACGAGGTCGTTGCAATCCCGAAGGTTTTCAAACAGGCCAATGCTGGTGCTGTTTCTCGGTTTCGGGCTTTGGAGAGTTTAGGGACTTTGGGACCCAAAGTAGGTACTGTTTGTGGGTTTAGGGTCTAGGGTTTAGAGTTTATGCTAAACCCTAAACCAGAAACTAGGGACTTTAGGGCCCAATGTAGGCATGTCTTACTTGCAGACTTGGAGCCATAGGGAATGTGCCCAGGTAACTACCTAGGGTTTAGGGGGTTCAGGGGGGGAGCCGCTCAGGGCCTTTTTTCCGAATGAAGCTGCTAATAAGGCCCAAATTCCTTCATGAAGTCCTCATCCGCATAATTTAAGGTTTAAGGTAGCGGCTCAACATGGCTCAAAGCATGATATGCCACTGGCCCACTTGCTTGCTCATTCAGGCGTTCATACTTTTCGCCAGTGGCCCAGCAATCGAAGCAAACAAAGACGCGTGGATATCATCGGACGGAAAGTAGATAGCACGAAATCAGCAAGACGACCTAAGCATGCTCCCCATGTCTGTCCTAGACCCTTCCTTCTACACGCAGAGAACACCCTTTATGCTCACTAGCTAAGCCCCTGTCACCCTCTACTGGGTTGCTGCTAAGGAACTTCAGTTACCATAATTAGTGGGTATATATTACGCTCAATAGGGTTCCCTAATATAGTAACTTAAACTAAGTTCCATAACGGCAATTCAGGTTAAGTAGCATCAAGAGGTGGACGAGCTAGAAGCTGACTTGAGCTATAGTCTAAACGCCTAGTATCCCCCTTAGCAATGGAGAATCAAACGGACAAGAAAATGGAAAATGAAATGGAAACTGCTATATATAGGGTTATGCAGAGGATTATAGGGGTTATAGTCTAAACTCCTAGTATCTCCCTTTGCATCCCCTATGATAGTCCACTATATTAACCCCTTATAGAACCCCCTGTAAGGAGTTTAGACTGTAGCTCATTTGGGGTTTAGGGTTGAACAGTTTTCTGTGAAATCAACTTAGGATCCAGGGTTCGCGATGGACGGTAATAAATACATGTATGAGCTGTAGTCTAGACTCCTTAAAGGGGGTTATATAGTGGAGTATATAGGGGACCATTATAGGGGTTTACTGAGGGTAGTACTAGGAGTTTAGAATATAGCTCATGTAGATCTAGGTTCCCCAGTAACCCCTGAACAAATTCAAGAGTACCCTTTGTCCCAGTAATCAGCTTTATAAGGAGACCCCAAAATAAGAAAGGAAAAAGGTACTTCCGAGATGCCTAGGATTGTAAGGGAATGAACCACAGGGTCAACTCGTCCCGCGTTAGGCACAACTGCTCGCACAAATCCTTTCTTGCCCGCCTAGACCGAGAAATATCTAGAACTCAACCATCTACAGGTGGGATGTCTAAACTCCTAGTATCCCCCTTAATAACCCTTACAATACTCCCCTATATAAGCCCCTAGATAACCCCCCTTTAAGGAGTTTAGACTATAGCTCAGGTAATGCCCGCAACCCTGGCCTAGACCCTAATCCCTCAAGCCCGCAACTCTAAACGAAAAAATCAAGCTGAGTTGCAGCAACGGAGAGAAGGGCTTCCTGGGCTGCTCTTGTCAAAAGCTCTGGAGAAGGAGAGGATCAGATCTGCGGGTTTAGGGTTTAGGGTTGGGTTCAATATGTCCAACCCTAAATCCTAAACCCTAAACCCTAAACCCCTAACCCCTAAACCCTAAACCCCTAACCCCTAAATCCTAAACCCTGCTGGGCCACCCGAAGCCTTGGGTTTCTGCAAGACCCTTCAGGAAACGACGGGGTCGCAATCCATTATCAAAAGGGACCCCTGATTATCGGGACCCCTAGGCCCTAAACCCTATATGTCCCTATACAACCCCTCCATAGGCTAGCTTCCCAAAATAGGGGCACGCCAATTTAGACCCCCAGAATACCACAATACTAAGCATGGGGACCCCAAAAAGGGTTCCCTAGATTTTTGGCAACCCTCATATCGCTACATGGCTAAGTAATACTTAGAACCTTACCCTCCCCAAATATGGACCCCTCTAGACGTCATGGTCGGAATGGCCGGCATTTGAGAGTCGGTTTAGGGTTTAGGGTTTAGTTAGGGTTTAGGGTGGTAGTTTCCACAAATCCAACATCGAGCATAAATGTGCTCGCAGGAACCCTCAAGATATACAGAGGATAGAAGGCTATTATAAGGATTATGTAAGACTTATCGGAGAGAAACTCCTAGATAAATCAATAGGTTCTGGTGAACGCGCCCTGAGAAGGGCGGAAATTAAGTATGATGTCACCAGAACCCTCTAAACCCTAAAAATCCTAAACCCTAAACAAGAAACTCTATGTATGCGTACATATAATTATCCTTTATTCAATACTAATCATGGAGGAGGGAGCCTTAAGCATATCATATTAATGTTGAGGATTCACTCTTAGGATTTAGGATTTAGGCTTGAGGGTTTGGGGTTTAGGATTCAGATTTGTGCTTTAGGATTCACTCTTAGGAATTTGGGGTTTAGGATTGAGAGTTTGGAGTATTGGATTCAGGGTTTGGCGTTTTAGATTCACTCTTAGGATTTAGGATTCGGGGTTTATCATTGAGCGCTTGGGGTATAGGATTCAGGGTTCCAGGTTTTGGATGAAGAGTTTGGGTTTGGGATTTAGGGTTTGGGGTCTTGGGTTTAAGTGTAAAGCGATGGGATGAGGGGTTCCTTCTTGGAGTCCCTCCTGAGAAACGTTGATGAGGCTGGGTCCAACGTAATTATCACATACTCTCCAAAACCTAAGCAACGGTGTTAGGGTCTGGGGTTCAGGGTTTAGGGCGGAGTCTAGCAAATCATTTCAAAGGAATGTGACCGTGGTATACGGGACCCTTAGGGTAAATACTTGAATGCCTAAACCCTATCTCAAGGGAGCAAGCATGTCGCGGCACTGTTTCAATGAAGCTGTTCAGAATAGCGCCTGTGTAATCCCTGAAGCCTTATTGGGGACCCACATCATCCTTCGAGACACTAAACCCTACACACATATATCCCACAGGACACCTTGGGGTGCCATGTTTTGAGAAATCCCTCCCTCATGACGAGACGCAGCCAGCTGAACCAAACGGATTCATATCCGAGAGCAGGATCCCAGCGATTGTCGAACACCTGAAGGTTTAGGTTTAAGATCTGGAAATCTGTGCCCAGGGTTCATAGTGTAGGGTTGCCGGCTTAGGGCTTATAGGGTTTAGGGCATACAGCTTGAGGTTTAAGGTTTAGAGCTCAACCCTAAATCCTAAACCCTAAACCTCGAAAACTGAAGGCTATGTATGTATAGGTAGTGCTGGCAGATTCTACCACCAGAGTCTCAGAAGATATCACCCAAGCCTGGGAGCGGACCCTATTTGTCGGAACACCTCGCATCAGTGGCTCAGGGCTTAGTAGGGTTTAGGTTCTTTTTAAACCAGAGTGTGTGAAGCCCCCCTTAAGTACATAGAATATGGGGTATAGGGGATCTTATTTCAATATACCCAAAGCCATAGTCTATCTACTTAAGGGGGACTATAGGATTTGGGGTTCAGGGGTGTAGGGCGTAGAGTTTAGGGTTTAGGGTTCTGGTCGCTGAATGGCACCTGGATCGTCCTCTAAGAATTCACATATTTCCTCGGGGTTCTCGGGGGTCGCTTATTGCAAGAAACTCGCCTGTGCTCCATATTCAAGCTTCATTCCCACAAGACACCACCCTATTGTAGAAATCCTGAATTGGTGACAGCATTATCCCCCTACAGCTTTATAAGGAATGAGTGCTCTGCAAGCGCCTAAATGAATATGTAGAATGCGAGTTTTTGGATATGTTCGCTATTAGCAACCAAAAGAAGCCCCTTGCACCTTTTATAGAAGCATACTTTCGTACACCCCAACACTACTTGAAGCTTCAAGGGGCTGTGTAAGCAGGTGATAACTAGGATTCTAAGTCCGTTAATTGTGGCTAACTTGCTTGCGAACCCGTTCATAACGTACTTACCAAGCGCCTCTAAGGTTTTGGGTTTTGGGTTCAGGGGTGGGCCTCTCAGTATGCCCTAAACTCTAAGCTCTACACTAGACTGTCCTCAACAACCCTGCTAAGAATGTAATTCTTGAAACCTGTCATATAAGACGGACTAAACACAGTAAATCTGAAGTGCTAAGATCATGTGATGTAACCGTCTGTACAGTACATTAAGCCCTAGACCCTTGACCCTTAAGCCTTAACCCTAAGGCCCCTAAACCCTAAACCCTTAGCCCCCTTAAACCCTAAACCCCTAAACCCTAAGCCCCCTAAACCCCCGAACCCCTAAACCCTAAGCCCTCTGAACCCTAAACCCCCAAACCCTAAGCTCCCTAAACCCCCAAACCCCTAAACCCCTAAACCCTAAGCCCCCTAAACCCTCAACCCCCAAACCCTAAGCCCCCCAAACCCCTAAACCCCTAAACCCTAAGTCCCCTAAACCTC
>CAJNIZ010048007.1:15864-34264 GCA_905231905.1 Symbiodinium pilosum | reverse complement strand
TGCTGTTAAGGAACTTTAAGTCACCATAATTAATTAATAGATATATAGCCAATACTTCGGTTTCCCAATATAGTAACGTAATTCCAGTTCCTTAACAGCAACCCAGAAGATGAAGTCTACGTTTCCCATAACTCAAACCCATTAGCCTAAGCCGTTGGGTCCCTGTAATAGCCAGCCGTTTGCACAGATATAGTTCCCCTTAAGTAGATAGAATATTGCTTTGTGTATACTACAATAAGATCCCCATATACCCAATGTTCTATCTACTTGAGGGGGACTGTGAGTTCTGAAAGAGGCGCACCCTAGAGAACTTTAGGCATCTATAGCGATTTCAGGGACTTTTGGACCTAGACACTCCTTTACCCTTTATTACATCCCAGCAGCTCACCATTAGGAACCATGTAGCCCTATTCCTTTGAGGCAGGCTTGTCCGCTCGCCGGTAGCCCTGTCCCTAAACCCTGAACCCCCTAAATATGGACCATAGTATACCCCCGTGAGATTCACACCTAGACGGGCACCAAGATGAATCTGAATTCCCTAGACCCTAAATGAAGGCTTTAGGATTGATGGTTTAGGATTTATTGGGTTTAGGGTTTGAGGTTAAGGGTTTAGGGTCTAGGGTTCTTGACTAGTGTACGACTGCTATTCGTCCGTCATGTTGTGAGTTGATCTTTCCCCAAAATAACATGGAGCACCACTGTTCTCCCTTCAAAAAGACAGTCGTCTTTACAGAACGCCTCCCAAATAATCCTCGTGAATGCATATTAAAAAGAACTGAAACATGATATTCCATTATTCCATTTTTCTAGGCCCTTCAATGAAAGCCCCCAGTTGCCATTTCATGTTGCATTTCCTTGTCGCTTGAATCTTCACTGTTCCTTTTTTCAGGCAACAAAGCTTCAAACCCAACCCTAGAGACCCTAAACCCTAAATCGATGAGCAACTTGCTTCCTGCAGACGTGTAAGGCTTCTTGATGCACAAGGTCTCTGCGCCATGGCAGCCAAAGAAGACCTGCCTCAAAGTAATGTTTTTAGGTTTTAGGGATTGGGGGGGTTAGTTAGGTTTAAGTGCTTGGGGTTTAGGGAATGGGGTGGTGCCTGTAAGGTACAAGAGAAGCCTCGAAACTTTCCTCATACTTGATGGGCAGAGTCTTACAGCGACTGCACGGGATTGGGAAACCACATACCTGCTACTTCATCGTTGCAAGAATACAAGCATAGCGTTGGACTTTTTTGTCCGGATGTCAGGGACATGTCATCAGCGGCTGTTCAGGCAACTCTCTTTCATTCATCGCTTTGCGTGCAGGTCCTAGGCAGCCCCCTTTCTCGCAAGCAGCTAAGTGAGCTTCTATGAACTTTCAGATCTCTCTGTCAAAGCTCTGGCTGCCTAGGAAGCCTCGGGGTTGAGGGGCCATGATTCTGTCACAGGTCGGTGACAATTCTCTCATTCCTGATGAGTTTCTTCAGGCTTCTCACTATTTCAGAGTGGAGACTTTTCGGTACGGCTGCTTCTAAAGCTTGAGAGCCTAGACTCTACAGAGTAGTTTGGTTTTGACCTAGAGCAGCAAAGACTGTACCGCCATAGTCGTGACCTGCCTCCGCTTGAGCAACCGGCTTGCTTTCCCTTACGAGATGCAAGGTGAAGCCCATCTCGTCCCACAAGTACAAGGGCAAACACTACGCTGCTGAGCTTCAGGCCTCTGAGGGCAAGCCAAGCAGTAGAAAGCTGTAGGTTGTCCTCGGCCATGAGCCCCAGCATATACAATATAAAAACAGATGATGAGGCCCTAATAAAGGTGAATCAAATGGAGAATAGGCATCACATGAAAGCTGGGATTACGCGGCGATTTATAGGGATGAGGTTGCCAAAACTTGGGGGTCCTCTGTCGACGTCTTGTTACTAGGGGATGGAGCGTTTGGGGGGTGTGTGGTGGGGGGGGGGGTATGTAAGGAAAACCAGGTTTGGAAATGCCCGTGTTGCGAAAAGTGTGGAAACTTCCAAGAGATGGCAATACCAAAAGAGTCTAGTTGGTAACCTGGTATAACACCTTAGTAGTGTGTAGTGTTTCCTGTTCCCTTACCTGGAGCAGCCCCAGCAGGTAAAGTTTCCACATTCAAATGGGGGTTTCCCTAAATAAGGGGACCCCAATATAGACCCCAATATGCTATAATCCTTATTATGGGGACCCCCAAAAGGTACCCTAATTATGGGAAACCCCTAAATGGAGTCCGCTTGTTCTGGGGTCATTGAGGGAGACTATGGGTTGCCTTGGAGAGCTACAGAAAATTTCGGCAAGATCATGGTGGTCTTTCGGTGGCCTTTGGGTTGTAAGCGCAAGCCAACAGTAATTATGAAGCTCTGTGTGGTCTGGCGTTTAGGCTTCTGGATCGAGGGTTCAGGGCGTCTGGACATAAGGGCCAGGTATACGACCCCAAAGATGTGGCCGCTTGTGATGAAGCCATTTGTTCTGAACATGCGCCGACACCACGCTCGCCCCAGCACAATTGATGTCACGTTCCCACATCCTCTTATTGGATTAAGCGATGACCAAAAGAGGTATTCTGATTCTTCATGCTTTCTTGCAACTACGTGACATTACGTGACTAACTGGAAACCAATCAGTTCGTGGCGAAGCAGCAAAAAGTTCGACCCAAGGATAAGCAGGGGCCCAAAGCCTTGAATCCCTAAATCCCTATATTCCACTACAGAATTCTGCTATACTGCACGATTCATGCGAGGAGCACGTCGATTAGTCGAGCGGACCTTTTGGAATACCCCTGCTTCTTTGAGGGAGGGGTGACTGTAAACCCCAGTTTCCTGTTGCAGGTGGAGGCAATCATGGATGGAGACGGCTTCAGTAAGCTTGCGGAACTTTCGGGAGCTGCCAAGCTAAAGCTCAGAAGCCGGTTTCAGGTTTAGGGTGGGATTTGTTGGGGTTATATAGGGATAATAGAAAATAAAATGGAAACTACTATAGCATATTGGGGTTATATAGGGATAATGGAAAATAAAATGGAAACGACTATTTAGGGTTTAGGCGAGGATTTGTTGGGATGCTTGACGCATCCGCCCGTTGCAGTCTAATCAACCTATCAACGGATATCGCAGCGCTATGGCTCCTAGGTGTACACACTCGTTGTAAGGGGTGTTGCAGGATTCCTGTTGGATCTGGTGGAAAGTTATATAGAGATTGTGGTGCTTGTCATAGTTCTTCAGATGATTGGGTTCCAAATATGCCGGTCACAACGGAATCCCGACTTTGAGAACCGCCCACAGAGGAGTTGAGAAACTACTCCGTTGGCAAAACCAAGGTGTCACAGCTATGGACTTGGGTCGGTGTCAGTGCTTCAAAACATTCCCAAAGGGTCTATGTAGGTATATGGGATATACTTGGGCCTTAAAGTAGGTATATGGGAACCCCTTTGGCCCCTAAGTATATACATATACCTACATGGACCCTTTGGGATTGTATATGACAGTAACAAAATTACGCAGGAGTTTACACCTAGGCTGGGGAAAATTCAGACACAACCAGGTAATATCTAAAATGCTCTTAGGAAATTACATGTATAGATACAAGCAGTGCTTCTTAATGTGCTAACGTCGTTTTGCGCGCAGTTTCAGTTGTGCTACACTTACTGGTTGGGAGTGCAATCCCTATACGATCCCGATAGAATATATCCCCCTACTAACCCCCAGTAAGGAGATGGGTCTTACGGATATCCATCCTACTCGATTCAGTGGCTTTTTGGAGAATGACCCTCAAAGGGCTTGTAAGTTCCGCTGGATGGTGGTAGAGTGTACCTTACACCCAAATGGGTGGTTTTCAAAATTATGGTCCCTTTTTTGGATCCCTATTATAATACGGCACCTAATATTTAGGGTACCCAAAAAGGGACCATCATTTTGACAACCACATAAATGCCAATTCAGGATTTAGGGTTCAGGGTTTAGTTGAGTGCGTTCCTCATTCAACTTTCTTTATCCAGGATGGTCTTGGGCCATCCAAATTCTACTTCGATTGTCCAAAGGTGTGAACCCTAAGCTTCTCCTCGAAATCCCGACAAATGCCCAAAAAGTTGTTAGAGGACCCTAGGAGCACAATTAAAACGTACGGCTCATCGCTTCCCACCTTTTGCCTTAAAGGCTTTTCTAGGAATCATCCGAAACCCGTGCTTTGGCACAATAACTGCCACCTCACCATCAAAATATGAGCTACTATAGTCTAAACTCCTTAAAAATACATTGGGGACTATAAGGGACTACTATAGAGCTTATTAAGGGGGATACTAGGAGTTTAGACAGTAGCTCATATGAGTTCCTTGCACCCATTCTACGAAGGACGGACTATCTTCGCGCGCGATGGGTTGGCTTCTCAAGGCCTTAGAACACTAAATCTTACACCCAGTAGTGCCCAAGCCCGAAAAAGAAGCCAAAGCAACCTAGAACAAATGAGTACAACCAGCCCTGAACCCCAAACCCTAAACCTTAATCCCCGAACCCCATACTGTAATGGCCCTGACGCCGAGCCCTAAGACCATGAACCCTCAAAACCGGTGCAAGGTCCACCACGGAGCGAGCAGTGGCCCCCACATCCCAGAACACCAAGTCGATGTCGGCCACAGTTCCGGCAGCCATGGTTCCAGCGAGCCCCTGAATGATTTGAGTATTGGTCAAAATAGTCTCTACCTGTATGTACCGGCATATATTTCTATATGTATATACTCATAACTTTGTGACCCATTATCCCGTCCCCGAATGGCCTTCAATTTTTTCGAGACTCCCATCTTACTGCAATGACTTAACGTGGCCTAGGGGGGAGGGCATTGACGGCGAAGCAACATGGACCTGGGAGAACAGGAAATTCCAATAATGGAGAACGAAATGGAGCATGAAATGGAATGCTTACAGGCGTACTAACAAGGGATTTTGTCAGCAACAACCCTTGTAGTGGAGAATGAAACGGAAAAGAAGATGGAACATTAAACACAAACTGGTATTATGTATGTGCTTATGAGGTCTTACTGGGTCATAAGGAATTGTTGACCTGAATAGCCGCTAGTTCAACAGGGTGTAGGGTTCGGGCTCTAGGCGAGTTTCCTCCACCCGCAGTAGGTATCCAGTACTTAAGTTGTAACTGCTACCTCGCTTGTCTGCGATTAGCAAGATTCCTACTGCATGGTTGTATATGTCCTTCATGTTTTGAAATGTTTTCCAAGACGAAGTAAATGGAAAGGAGTATAGAAAGAGCTACTGACGTGATAGGTCCCAGGGCAGGTTGAAGGCAGAATCCTCTCAGGTATTTTCAGCAAGGGCTCTATGTGACTCTATGCACATGGTGCGTCACAGAGCATTCGAATCAGCGCAGGGTGAACTCCGGCAGAAACACACTTTCATAGGGGCCCACAAGACATGTGTGTTTTGGATCCTTGGCTTAAGCAGAGTTCCGATTTTATGCATGCAAGCTTCTCGTGACAACCCGCCGAGCAAATGGGTTTGAGAGAGCATGCAAGACCTGATGCCCTAGGGGCCCCAGGCATGTGTGGGTCTGTAAGAGGATTATCGCCATCCTTCTGGAGGACTCCCAGGAAAACTACTTTGACAAACCCTCCTAGAGCTACTGGTAAGCACTCTTCTTGATGCCTTCATTCTCACGAGTTTTTACATTGTCTATTCAGAATTTTCCTCTGTCTGCGTAGTAGCTGCACCAGATCACAGTGCTGACGAAGGCGAAATCTTCAAAAGGCCTAACGTGCCCTGAACCCTAAGCCCTGTCTTCACCTTGTTCTAAGTAAGCTTTGTTTTCTCCCCCACCCTCTCCGCCGAAACCCGAAGCCAAGACCTACTCCATTTCTGATACCCATTGGGATAATATTGGGGTTATATTGGGATAACGGAAAATAAGACGGAAACTGCAGGGAGTTTAGGGGTTATATAGGGATTCTATAGGCATTGTGGGGGAAAGAATTCTGAGTACAGGAGCTAAAAGATAGGAACGCTCATTTTGGCACATTCTGAGAATGAGGACCACAGCTCTGGTCATTCCGACAGCGGCCACAGCGGGGGCGCCCTTGGGCTAAAGCTTTGGCCCATGTCTAGTATAGGCGCTATAAGCTTATAAGTACTGGTCTCACGAAAGCAGTTTCAGATAACGCCCTGTGCGTGCACGGTGCGCGCAAGCGCACTCCAGGGGGCAATTTCCGAGATGAGGAATACTGAACAACCTTCATAGAAATATATTCATGATATAGGGCGTTTTGAGAGGCCTGTTAACAAGATAGTTGCACTTCTTCAGGCCCATGTAGTAGTCTACGGGAAGCTTGATAATAGCAAGCTAAAAAAAACTCATTTGGGACTTCCTCATGATCAAGATATTCCATCCAACTTGCTGATAAAGACGCCGGTATTCCCTTTGAAGTCTCCACATCATATCCCAAGGCTTCCAAAAGGCCGAAGATTTGATAAACCGCCCGCTTGAGGTAATTAGACTTGTATGGCGGAACCTGGGAACCGTGTCCGATTTCTGTAGTCAAGCTTCGGAAAGGAGGGGAGCCTTCAAACACTGCAGGCAAAAAAAAGTGCGGCCTATCATTTAAGGTTCCATGCATGTTGTTGGGCGGGTGGCCATGTCTTTGTTTCTTGAAGACTTAGGATCATGCCCCTCAAAATCAGTGTTCAACTATGGTTCAAAGAATGAACGGATCCTCTTCCCAGGCGAGCGACCATGGAGGAGGTCACGCCTCCGAAGATCATGGAGACAGTAGCCACGGTGCCGCGGTTGAATCTGCTCTGGCGGATTTGGGTTGATGGAAGGGACTTCAGGCAAGAGGCTCAGAGTCTAGGCTACTAAGGTGGGAGCTTGAAGTTAGGACTCCTCCACATTGCTCAACTAGTCATCAACTCTGGGTTTGAGAGACCTTGACTTTGAGGGTCTCAGCGGCATTCGTGGCCCCAAGCTGATGAGGAAAAAGCCTTGACCCTCACGCCGGTATGTCGGTGCTTGTGCAAGTGGCAATGGTTTGGACAAGGAGGACAAGGAGGTGGAGGGCCAGGGCAATTCCAACCTGAGAACCGAGGCCCAGAAAAGGCTGGCAAGAAGCCAGAAGCCCAAAAAAGGCTCAGAAGAAGATTGGGCAGCAGGGAAAGAGTCAGGTACCCAGACCCCCTAAAGGATCCAAAAAATGGGAACCCCTCCAATATGAACCCATTAGTACACTGGGGAAACTGGGAGTATTAGGGGTGTTCCATTTGTTGGATCCTTTAGGGGGTCTGGGTATAGGAACATGACGACGGTCCGGCTGTGAAGGCGTGAAGGTTTCTTACATGCGTAGCTTCAGGGACCTTCTGTCTCTGGGCATGTGTCACAAATCCGGGGAAACCTCCGTAGATTCGAAAAACAATGCTCAGATGGTGTGACTTTCGATGTAAGGAGCTCGAAATGGCAAAACTTAGGGAGACGTTATAGTGGCAGGTGTCAGGGCTTGTACTTCTTGCCCTCCGATCACTTGTACCTGGACCTCAAAAGTAAATGGAACAATGACCAAAGCTCGTAAGGATAGTTAAGACGTCCATTACTCTGCATACTCTGCGAGATTCAGGTTCTACGGAAGAAGGTACGGAATACAACAACGGCCAAGCCTAGGAAATACAGAAGAAGGTACGGATGGCTGCCACAGTACGTAAACTCTAAACCCCAAAACAAAGCCTTACAACCCAATATATTATATAGTAGTTTCCATTTTCTTTTCCCTATATCACCCTATACTATCCAAATACGACCTCCCCCCTTAACCTAACTGGGACCCTAATTTGCTTCCGGGGACTTAGGAACCGATCACCATGACAACAGCCACGGCTCCGATGGCCATGGCGACAGCCATGGCGACAGCCATGGCTCCGCAACTGGATTTGCAAATTAAGGTTTAGCTGGGTAGGCCCCTGGGGATATTTAATAGTTTCCCTAATTGCTTTCATAGGGGACCCTAAGTATTGGTATTTTCCAAAGGGTTTCAGGGGCCAACCCAATTTAAGGTGTCAGGGGGGTAGGCCCCTGGGATATTTGATATTTCCCCTAATTGCTTTCATAGGGGACCCTGTATATATTTGTATCTTTTAAAGGGTTTCAGGGGCCAACCCAGTTTGGGGTGTCAGGGTTTCAGTGGGTTTTAGGGCTTCAGACTGCTGAGCCCGCGTGAGAGAGAGAGAGGGTTGAGGGCTTTAAGGTTTGGGGTCAGAGAGTTTTCAGGGTTCAGGGTTTTTAGGGTTTGAGGGGCGTATAGGGTCTGAGGTTTAGGTGTTAAGTTTGCACCTAGGTACCCCAGTAATACCCTTTTTTCCTTTTTCATTTGGGGGTCTCCTTATTAAAGCTGAATATTAGGAAAAAAACGGTACCCTTGTGATGAAGGGGTTATTGGGGAACCAACGCCCTGTAGGGTTGTAGGGTTTAGGATTTTTGGGTTCAGGGTTTGGGGCTGCAGGTTGAAAGGCATGTCAGAAACTCCCCGGTCAAAAGGGAGAGATAGGGGGTAGGGGTTTAGGGAGGGTTTAGGGTTTAGGGTTTAGTGATGAGGGGATGCCTGCAATGCCCCCCCCCCCAAGTTACCTACAGTTTTGTGGGAAGCTTTCATGAGATGAGTAGCCGCCAGTAGGAATCCCTGAGCCTTAAACAATCAACCCTAAGCCGGTTGCAGGTGAGGCCCCGGCTTGCAAGTACCTCCAAAATAGTCACCTATTAAAAAAGGATGGAAAACAAGATGGGAACTACCATGCGTTGACTTGGAGTCTAGGGTTTACAGAGTTTAGAGTTTTGGATTTTACGGCATGAAGGGCCGAATGAAGTAGATGATCATGGCAACAAGTACGTGAAGAAGATACGCCCTGGACGGTGAGATGTGCATGTTGATAGCCTTGACCCTCAGTGGTCTCTACACAACCATTACGCATCGTGTATGTATGCACCCTGAAAATGCATACAGGGGTTACATAGCTATGACTAAAAAATCCCAAGCACACACAAATATTGTGTACTGGGGCCCTCTGCATGATGATGCCAGTTCTTGAATGACCGCCCCGCCTGCCAGGGACATCGGCGTCTGCAGGGTGCAGTCGAGGCAGTTTGAACACATCGGAGTTGCTATGGAAGCCATGCAGAACCTGCCGCTGAATCCTTCTCTAAACCCGGAACCCTAAATCATAAACATCCTACCTTAAAAGGAATCATGAGGATAGGCTCGTTTGCTACTACCCTCATCAAGTCTGAACGAGTGATACAGTAGTAGGAGAAATAACAAGAATCGTTATGGATAGCAGTAATATGCATAGTAATAATCGCAATGATAGTATTCATGGTATACAGGGCTACTGACGGTCATGGGCTCATTAGAGTGCGCTCTTCTTGTGTGGCAGACTCTCACAGATTCTGAATTTTGAGCCAGAAGGAATGTTGGGTTGGGCGGGCTGAGGGTTTAGGGTTTAGGGAGGGATTTCAGTGTCGGTCATCACGAAGTCCAGCTAAAGAGGGATTCATGTTGGAGTGTGTCATAGAATCAGGGGTCTTGCTGAGAGTCTTAGAAGTAAAAAAAGCACCGTAGGCTAATTCTTGGATGTTAATATGGGGCTTAGTCCACGAGCGGCTTCATGCCAAGCAGGGAAAAGCTTAAGGCACGACCAGTCAATAACTTTTAGTCCCTAACAGTTCCATGTTCATGTTTAGTTCGGCAGCCCTCCCTAGCCCCCCCAGACCGGCACTGTTTGTTAGGGCTTCCATCGTGTGATCATCAGCGCCCCAGTGGAGATTGGCACTGAGCCCCGGCCAATCTTCATGAAGCAGCGGAAAGGTGCCAGGTACAGGGCTGGGTGTGGCTTCCTCTGAACATCTCTGAACCTACTCGGAGCTTATCTTTGGTTATCCTACAAAGGCTTGTCCCCCCTGCCTAGAGCAGCCCATATATTATCTGCTTACATTTTGTAGTTCCCATCTTCTTTTCCGTTCCTTCTTGCGAGTCATTTTGAATTAAGGGGCCCTCCAAATTTTGTTGGGGTTTGGGGTTTACAGTATTTGGTTTAGGTTTGTTTTGCTCTGTTTGTGGGCTTTTGGGCCACCATGTTGCCTACTTTGACGGCCCAGGTCTTTGTGAGAGAACTGGTTTGCAAAGCGAACCATGAAGCAAAACTGAGGAGGCCCCGATATCGCTATATACGTACGTGTATATATATATATAATACACATTCAGGGTCTTCAGATGTATCGCCGGCAGCGACTAGTCATTGCAGGAGAACCATGGGAGGTAGTATAGAGGTGGGGTGGTAAGGGAACTCCTGTCACAACTTTGGTCCTTTACAATCCAAATGTGGGACCGTATGATAAAAGGGATTCAGAAAGTAACCACAATTTTCTACCATAGTTAGATTTCAAGAAATCTCCAGATGCTAAGGAGAACGCATTGCTCCGAGAGTTGGGCTTGCCTTTCGAGGCGTACCTTATCTCAGTGTGGGGATGCACCTGCTGAGGTTTTCGGCTTAGGGCGAAGATATGGGACCCTAAACCCTAAATCCGGGAAGACTGAAGACGGCTGAGGGGTGAGATTTGGGCTAGCTTTGCACTGGCTGCGGGAAGGGTCATCACAAGATAGAAATCATCTGATAAATAGTAGATGAGGGGCGTCTTTGGTGCTACTGCGGCATGAGCCTAGGATCCAAGAGCTCGTACTTCATCGGGTCGGTGGGGAGTGTCCATTTCTGTTCTACACAACAAGCTCGGGTAGAGTCTTGGAATAGCTCTTCTCGATCTTTGGGCAGGGTTTAGGGTTTAGCGTCGCAAGGTTTGCGGTTTTCGGGTAAAAGCTCTAAAGAAGCTAGGACTCTCGGAGGGACGCGCTACTATGGCTTTGGGTATATTATAATAGGATCCCCATACACCCATATTCTGTCTACTTAAAGGGGGACTATATATTGAGGGTGCCGAAGGGCAGCTGCTATTTTCCGAGATTCCCTTGCCTCAGAACCCCAAGGGAGTAGTATTTAATTTGGGGATACTATGGTACCCATTATAGAGTAAGATTATATCCTCCTTTTGGGTATAGTATTCTATATAAGGAATATAACGGAATATAATCTTACAAGGTTCAACCACCAAAAAAACGCTACTCAAGTGCCAGGAAAAGGGTTGTCTGGAGCTTGAAAGAATCTTTTGATGTCCCACTGCTTGGAGTCTAAACTCCAGCATGGGACTAGGCAAAACAACGAGCCAGCTATGGAAGTTGCGTCTATCCATGTGCTTATTTATACACCCTAAACCCTAAACCCGACACCTTGCATTTCTACTGAGCACAATATCCCGAGGCAAATCTTGCAGGACCTTTTCGCAGCGCCTACCGTCTTTCAAAGCCCTAAGCCTAAATTATACTCACCGAACTCAAAACTTCAATGCTAGTATGATCAGTACTGATACGTACATGAGTAATCATGCTGCTGACATAGTATTAAGGGCCGACTTCGCCAAGTGCTAGACCCTGAGCCTAGTCTGTTCCTGAACCCTCTAGGCCCTAAACCCTGAACTCAAGACCCTGGGCTTAAACCCCCAAACCCTAAACCCTAAACCCCTAAAACCCTAAATTCTAAACCCCTAAAACCCTAAACCCTAAACCCCTAAAACCCTAAACCCTAAACCCCTAGACCCTAAACCCCTAAAACCCTAAACCTCTAAACCCTACACCCTAAACAAGTGGCAGCTCCGAACTGCCAAGCCGAGGTACCGGGACTCCATCAGCGCCATGCATCCCTACAACATCGAGAATACGGTGAACTTGCGCCGAAACATCCAGAAGGTCAGGGGGTTTAGGGTTTAGGGCTTTAGGGGTTTAGGGTTTAGGGTTTAGGGGTTTAGGGGTTAAGGGTTTAGGGTTTAGGGGCTTATCTATACAGGTAATATTAGGGATTATATAGGGAATAATGGAAAAGAAAATGGAAACCCATCTAACCATCTTCTAAACATCCAGAAGGTCAGGGCTTAGGGCTTCTGGGTTTAGGGTTCAGGGTCTAGGGTATTGGATTATGTTAGGGAGTGTAGAGGGAGAATGGGGAAGGAAATGGAAATGACTATTTATCCAGAAGGTGCGCAGGCTTCAGGATTTAGGCTGTAGGCTTTAAGATTGGAGGCTCAGTCGCCCTACTCATGCTTGGCTAGGAGGGATGCATCCCTATAGGCATAATATCATATCCTTATATCTTTACATCCTTTATGACACTCCTTTACTGGTCCTGCAACCCCTTGCCCATTCTCAACTAGCTAAGCATCTTACTATCTTGGGATTGTAGTTTTAGGGTTTTAAGACAAGTCTTTCGGGCTGTCTGTGAAGTATCGAACTCAGTGGGCCTCCTTCGGCTTCTACCGAGGGTAGTCCAAGAATCATCTCTAGGCTTCCTGTCTCTCTCGATCTTACACCTCAAGCCTAACCCCTAAACCCCTGAATTAAGGTCTAGGGTCTATAGGGGAAACCCCAAACCCTGCACCCCGTTTCGTCCTTTCTCTGGCTGGAACAATGGAATCATGCCCAGCTCTCTTTAAGCCTGCACAAGCCGTCAGATGTTTGGAGATTCGCCCCGAGGATTTTGCACAAAACATTGCAGATCTCAAGGCAAAGGCAAGATCGGTTGCCGGACGGCTTGGGGAATATGAGACCCTTCAATGCATCTGAACTGTAGCCCAATCTCGAAACTCAACGGCTTAAGGCCTTTCACGTAATGTTCATGCGTGGTTTTTAAGTGGGGCTAGAAGTCGAATAGTTATAATGAATTCCTGATAGCCGAATTCATTTTACTTAATAAACAACCCTGCTTATGATGTAAAACGAGACATGAACCTCCAAGCACACCCCTCCACACACACCTCTTGGGCCTATAGAGTCCCGACCTCAAACCCTAAACCCTTACGACTCTATTTTGGTTGTATGACCGCTTTGGAGTCCTAATCCTGGTTTAGGGTTACCATCAAAGACTCGAAGTTTGTGCACTAAATGTTTCTAACCCTAGGTTTTGGGTCCCAAACACCTTTATTAAGGGCCGCCATATTCCATGGTTTAGGGACCCAACCCCAAGGGTACAGACCCTACGGGTACAAAGGAAAACTCCCTGATACCAAGCGCCCCCCCCCCACCCCCAAGATACGAAAAGGCGCTGGACGGTCCATGGATGTGGTACCGAGGCCTCGGTTGAACTTTGGCTAGGTACCCCAGTAGTACCCTTCTGCCGTTTTTATTTGGGCGTCCCCTTGTTAAAGCTGAACAGTGGGAAAAAGGGTACCCTTATTACTAACGGGTTACTGGGGAGCCTAGTTCGGGCTTGGGGAGTTTAGGGTTGAAGGAGTTTAGGGAGTTCAGAGTTTATGGAGATTAGGATTAGGGCTTATTGGTAGGGAGTTTAGGGTTGGTTTAGGGTTTAGGGTTTAGGGGTTTAAGGAGTTAAGGCAGTTCGGGGTTTCCGGAGCTTAGGCAGGGCTTGGGGTGACTTATCGCCTTGTGAGATTTAGCTTCGCAGAGTGTACGGGTACTGTATGCCCCAGTATAGAGCAAGATCAGTAAGGTCATTATCTTCTGTTGTGGTTTACAGAAGCAGGAAAACCTTATGTGCAACAGCTACACCAAAAAATATGGTCTTTTGACTTGTGAAGTGGAGGCAGCTTGCTGACCTTGCGTGTGGACAGGGAAGTTTAGGCTTCGAACTTCCTAGGTTAGATTTCAGGGCTCAGAGTTGAAGTAGCCCTAGACTGTAAATACATTATTGTGGTACATTGCAGGAGCCCCAGTAATTAATTAGGCAACGGTTTCAGGGTGCAGCATATGATCTTGAGATGGATGCTACAGATGTGCAAGTCACAGCAAGTGGTTTGTCACATATGCCGGCACCGCCCGCAGTAGCGTGCTTCAAAAAGTATCCTATGCTCCGTAAAGATTGCTAGGAGAGATTCTGTAATCTTCCAGGCTCTTGGTTTAGAGCCTCGAGTCAGCCAATGCTTCCCCTTCAAAAAAGGCCAAGCTGACCGGGGGTCGTTAGGCCCTAACTCCTAAGCCAGTTGGATCCAGCTATCAGCTGGGGCATGCTAGGTGGGTTGGATGTTTCTCGTGGTGGTTTAGACTATGTAGGGTGATGAGCCTCGTTGATGGTGAAGCTTGAGGAGCTTGGCATTGGGAGGGATGGGTCGTCGCCACTGAACATGTATAGCGTATGCCATACCTTGCTCTTGAGAACATAGACGGTAGCCCTCTCATGACTCCAGCTTCTTGAGGTTGATATTTGAGAAGCTTTCAGGTCAGTAGCCTGTCGCTTGCTCAAGTCAAAGCCTGAAGGCAACAAATTGCACAACTTCCATGGCCCAAACCCCTCAACCCCGAGTCCATGTCAAGCTCCAAGACCTGTCGTAAGCCTGAAGCTCTAACAGACTCTAAAACCTGATCATCCGTACATGTGTGAAGAAGTTTGCAGCCTAAGTCTTGCCCGCGGTCCGCCCATGTTAGTAGCTTCCATTTGATTTTCCATTATCCCTATATTCCCCCAATATATAGTAAATAGATTCTAGGATCCAGTCTCCTTCACGTACCAGGATAAACGAACTCATGGACTATCAGCATCACCTGATCATGCCGCATTGTTTCTTTTTCGCCCATTGCGTGAGTACGACTTGGAGACTACTATGCGAGCTAACGGGGTGAGGATAGCTACGAAAGCAAGATTCTGACCTCTTGCAAGAAGAGAATCTTCGGAACGAGCCGGTGTGCGTTGGACTTCGCTTTGCGCAAGACATGTGATGCGTACGGAAGGTTCTTTCAGTATTCATATACTGGGGGCCCGTAGCCTTTGCTTAATGAAGGAGCTTGAAGAAATGCGGCTAGCGGCGTTGATTCATCCCTACTGCAGCAAGGTAGTCTAGTACAGTGCTCCCTCCCACATTGCAGGTCCGAGTACAATCCCTCCAACAATGAACCCTAAACCCTGAACTGCTGACACCTAAAATTTTGACGGAGAGAATGACGTCAGGTGGCATGGCGACACCAGGGTGCCCTGATTGGGGTGTGCGATGGCTTATGCTGGAGTGCCTTGGCTCTGATAGACTCGATTTGAGGGAAAAGGAAGGAAGGCTGAAAGGCTTAGTATCTAGGGTTTACAACTTGGAGTTGAAATTTGAGGAGCACAAGCTTTCTGAAGAGATTGGTTCAGCAACATGCAGAAGCGCAGATCTGTGAGGTATCTCTTTAGTGTTGTTGGCACATCTTCGAAGCGAGCAAAGGACGCCGCTGCAAGCTAGCATGTCTCAGCTGAACTACCTCGACATGAAGGCCACGCCCCAGCTGTTGGCAGGGCTTTGCGGCGTCTAGGGCTCGCGTGGCGTGGGTTTATGTTGCCTGTATAGTTTCAGGATCGTTGAGTGCAATGACGTACTGGCGATAGGTGTGTATATCTGAGGATACTCTCCCTTTTGCATAGTCCTCATAAAGGAGTCCTAGAGAATTTTGAGGGAGGTTGCAAGCGGTGAGAAGTACCATCAGATGGTAGTTTTTTGGGCATGAAATTTCATGTGTAATCCTTTCAGCAAAAAATGGCGGTAACTTTCAAAACTATCGCTCCTACGCCCCCTACGCATTGCTCTATATGACCATCCGCTTACCAAGGCCCTGTCCCCAGCCATATGCTCTACCTTGTTCCAATATACTTCAAGTAAAGCGCGACCTGCAGCTGTGGAGCCCAAAATCCTAAAGGTGAATAGGGTTTAGGGATCTTACAGTACAGTCACAGTCCCCGGTAATCCCCGGTATAACTTCGATTCCAACTCTGGGCTCTAGTAGTGTTAAGGGAAGGAACACTACAGGAAGCATCGCTTAGATAGGAAACAAACTCGGGCCTTGTTTTGTTATTCGATGTTTCCCAGATAATGGGGGAGAATGTTAGGGAGTGGGGCTGAAGATTTAGGAGCTGGCGCAAGCTACTAGTGGCATTAATTCCTTTCGAGGCCTGTATTCCCCGCGACGTCATAGGGAGTGATCTTCATTCAGGCTACTTATGAACCAAAAGCAAGTGACACCTATAGCGCAGCTGTAACTGCATTCCGAGACTCAGGGGCTAATCTTTGGGTTATACCTACAAATATCTTAGGCTTACATCCCTGAACCCTGAATCCTAAAACAAAAGCTCCAATTACTGCAACGACCCGGACAGGTTTCAGGCATGGACTCCACGCGCGTGTTCCACGTGGAGATGGACGATGCCACCTATAAGGCAGTTTGATATACTAGGGTGGCAAGTCGGGATAGTCATTGATTTCTTTGTGCCCTGATAGAGAACCTTTCCGTAAATAGTCTTGGGCAACTTCAAGATATAGCCCTGCGATTCATGCTTCGGTTTGTAGGGTAACGGTTTCATGTGTCGGTCTCCTTTGTAGATGTGGTGCCTCAATGACGAGGTGTTCAGTGGCTGGGTTCGCCAGACTAGTAGGCTCACGTTTTCTCACCCTCCTTTTCTTACTGGGGCTTAGTTGGGAATATGGGAATATATTATATAGGGAGTATTTTCCCTTATTCCCTGCTCACAACCAGCAAGTTTTGTTGACTCTGGTGGGGTTAGGTCGGGCTGTGCGTGGGTCGGGCCAGCCGCCTCGGAAGTGGGCATTGTCAGCATGGCTGATAAGAACGGAAGCCCGGGCGATTCGGGCTTTCTGGTTCAATTAGGCGTTTCTCAACATTGGGATTTGTTAGGGACCTCGGGATGGGTTGGGATGATGAGGGGCTTCTGGGGGTGCCTCCTGAGGGATCATATGGAGGCCATATAATGAGCCATGCTTCCGGCCGCGGGAACCCCCAAACGGCCAGTTGCCCGCCCAATCTCTGTGTAATCTTCAGATCCACGGTTTTATGAGTTTTTCCTAAGGGCACTAATTGTACAGTCCCCCTAAGGCCCATCCTAAGATTATAGGTGCCAGTACCCCAAGACCCAATTGTTGAGAACTTGGCACCTCCGTGAGATATCTACACATGTTCCACAACCCTAAACCCTAAACCCTAAATAGTAGTTTCCACCGTTATCCAAATCCCGAAGCCCCTAGGATGTTGAATGGTTTTCGATACGCCAGGCCACTGTGTTCAAGCAGAGCGTGCCGATGATGGCGGTGGACAAGCACAGCACCTGCAGTGCCGATGTTGTCGGGGGCTTAGGCAGGTAATATAGCAGATTCTTCGGGCTTAGGGGGTATGACCAAGAGTTAATGGAGAATCAAATGGAGAATGACATGGAAGCTGAGCTTACAAATGCATGGTCCCTAGACCCCAAACAGAAACTCTGATTGATTGAGTTGTTAAGTTTGCGATCAGAGTTCAAGGTGATATTAAATCCCAAAACAATTTGTCGAGCTTGCAATCTGGGCACAATGGCGGACAGGTCCAAAGCCTGAGGATTTGCTTAGGCAAAAAAAATGCCCCAAGTGCATCCTATAAGAGATTGGTTCTTTCCGTTTTGGTTTATAGTCCCCTGAAGTAGATAGAGTACAGCTTTGGGTATATTAGAAGAAGATCCCCATGTACCCCATATTATATCTACTTAAGGGAGACTATACCCTAAGTGCGTCCTATAAGGGATTGGTTCTTTCCTTTTTGGTGTACATTCTTTACATAAGTGTGCTTGTGTCCTGCCTCCACTCTCCAAAAAACTGCGGTCAGACTGGTTGCCCCAGGAGTGGAACTATGATGATCCGAGCTGCTGGGCCGTGAAGCTTCCTGGCCGCACTGAGGATTTCAGCAGTTGAGGGCATAGATGGTTTTACTCTCCCCAAAACAACATGGAACCCTTCAAGAGAGCTGTAGTCTTTATAGGGCCCTTTTTTGTCGGGGTTCAATGTTAGTTTGGGAAAGGGCGTTCCAGAAGTTGGATTTGGGACTTGGGCTGTTCAGGGTCGAGGCCGCTTGTGCTTTAGGTTTACACCAGAAAGCCTTCAACCTTCAACCCCTTAGATGGTGCAACCTTCGAACTCGCAACCTTTTCAGTCTAACTCTCTCAGCTCGTGGCTGCTGTAGACCTTATTTGTAAGCATCCAATGGCAAGATTACCTAAGATATGCACTGGAAACAGCCCTGGTGTTTTTTGACGCGTGCTGTCTGGCACTTTGCTAAAAACCCTATCATCCAAAAATCGAGGCCCAAACTCCAAAACAGCACGAAGCCTCTACCAATAATTAGTAATAATACTGATAAGCTGAATTCCTGAAAATATTAAAAATACTAGCAATATTAATACTAATTGTAAACGCTAGCGCGCGCCCGCCTCGGCTGGCGGGGCTTCCCACTGTAGGAACATATAAGTATAGATATACAGGTATTTAAGTTAGGTATATAGATACAATCATATGCCTATTACATACA
>CAJNIZ010048007.1:4788-15764 GCA_905231905.1 Symbiodinium pilosum | reverse complement strand
AGGCTGAGACGTGTCTGCAAGGGGGAGTAGAGGGGGTTTTTAAAGGGATCTGAACGCCCTGAGGCTGGATGCCTCGCCGAATAAGAAAAGTGATAATCCATAATAAAGCTAAACCCGACCTGCCTACAGATCGTACTCGTAGCCATACATAAGCGCAGCACCCCAAATCGATGCAGGCGTCACCACCCAAAACTCTACACGGCCATCGGAGTTTCCCAAAAATTGGGGGGGGAGGCCCTGTACAGACACTCAAATTTGTACAGTCCTTCTTTTGGGGATTTCTGGACCCCCCCCCATAGGAGTGCTTGGTTCAACTCTAAACCTCACGCGTGAAACCTAGATTCCTAAGCGTCACACCGTGCCTGCAGCGCCCCGTGCGGGCGGAAGCCCTGAACCCTGAGCTGATGAGGCATCCCATTTGCGCTCAGGGCGCCCTCCAATCTCCCATCCACATCGAAAGGTGGGGGTTTCGGGGTGTTAGGCGCCCAGGGCTGGCGTGTATTGCGGCTGTAGAGGTTTCAGGTTTTGAGGGTGGGAGTGGATTTTTTGGGGGTCGTAGGGTTTAGGGCATGGCGGTGGAAGCGTGTCCCATCAAACGCCACCTGCCTAGCATGAGTTCTAAGAAGGGTTTAGGGGCTCAGTTTTTTGGTTTTTGGATTTGTTGGGTCTCAGTTGTTGACCTGTTTAGACTTCTACGCGTAGGGCTTTAGTAGTTTCAGGGTTTAGGCGTCAGCGTTCGAGAGGGTCTGTGATGTTTGCGGGCTTACGGGGTGAGAGGTGGGGCGTCATCCAGTACCTAGACCCCACCCGTCGACCCAATTACCTACAGTTTTCCGGGGATATACCTATTAATTATGTGGTAATTCCTCCTAAGCTGTAGGTAATTGGGGGTTAGAGGTAAATCCCTAAAACCCTCAGAATGCCAGTCCAGATTCCCTTATCTGGGTCAGGTTAGTCCGGACCCTGGTACCATTAGGAGGTGTGTTCAGCACCTTGGGGTTTCGACATGGAGGTGCTGCCTCAGACCCAAGCTCCTAAACCTTGAAGGGCTTAAGGTTTCTGGCTGGCTGAGCGTAATAGTAGTGGTGTACTCCAAAGCGCCCTAAACCTTAAAGGGTTTCAGGTTCAGGGCTTAGCAACAATCCCAAGACCCGTAAACCTTAAAGGGTTTAAGGTGTAGGGCTTAGTAATAGTAATGGTGTACCCCAAAACCTCCAGTGCCTCAAGGTGCACGAACCGAAGTGAGGATCGACATCGAGCACGGTTTAGGGTTCAGGGTTTGAGCTGCGCATGGTATTTTCTGAAAAAGTGGACACCAATATAGAGCAATAATGGAGAGCCAAAGGGAAAATGAACGTGGAAACGAGGGCTTATGTAGGAAGTTGTTCCACCCAATATGGAAACTGGAGTTATGCTGTGGCTTAAGGCAAGCAATGTATGGGTCGTGACGGGCCTGGCCATAGTGGAGGCTCTCAGGATCAGGTTTGAGTCAGAGCTTAGAGTAGAAACCCCTGCCCAGAGTTTAGGGTTTGCAGTAGTGACCCTTGCCAACAAAGACATAGTACCCGACTTCGGTCGCTCAGAACTCAGTGACTTTGGGGACTGCAAGCTTCCGTCTCAGACGCGCCTGCCCAACTTTTGCGCGCCACTTGAATGTGAGGTCTTCGGTGAAGAAGGCAGGAAAGGACAACTTCTTGAACAAGTGCCTTGGATTGTTGTGGACTCCTGTGCAAAGTTTGCGGCCCTGATGTTTCAGTGGGGTGTACCAGAACAACGATGGTACGATGGGATATCGATGCAGGTTGGTTTTGCATCAGCGGAGGGAGTTTGACCTCGAATGAGAAGTCTAGTGTAGATTACTGGCATGTTGATACTTGGACTTCGTTGTTTTGTTTCATGTGGTGTCTGTGCGCCGCACTACTGCAGCCATCGCCTGTGCCCCCTCTGCAGTTGCGACTACTCGTTTAAGTCTATTTCGAAGATTCGTTCTAATAGCCCGTTTTAATGGACTTTATCTTCCCATATCTCCCCTCCTTGCAAAGATTCGGGTTCTGCTACAAGCGCCTCTCGCATTACGGGGCAGGCGTCCGCTAGCTGGCCCTGCACTACCTGCTGCTTTCACCCAAGACAATCCCCATGTTGCTTTCACGAATCGCTTCTAAACTCTGGGAACTTGCCAAGGTGCAGCTGGCGTCCGGTCAAGAACCTCCATGTTGTGCCAGAGCCTCAAAGCTTTCCACGTTCAGCCGCACAGGTGCTGAGAAGTTTGGTCTGTAGCGGCCGTTTCTTGCGGCGGCCGAAGTCGTATGCAAATGCTCTCGGGGAACATCGCTTCCTTATCGTGGTGCCTTCTTGCAAGAAGTGCATCCCAAGATCGGCTGTGTGTCTAGAGACTACACGGGGTATCTCTAGAATAAAGCCAAACCCAATGTAAGCATGTATATATACATATATAATAATTGTGTCTATGCATGCATACAGCCCCGAAGCCTGTACAACCCTACTGCCCTTTAAAGGTAGCCTTGAGCCCCTAGAATACACCGTCCCAGTCTCAAGATCGCAGGAGACATGTTGAATTGGCAGATTATTGTTATCACTTGTTAGTATTGTTTCCAGCTTACTACTCATTACTATTATTGTTATTGTTGTTGTAGCTGCTGTTCTTGGCACAACTAGTATGCTTCCACGAAGAGGCAAGGTTGATCAAGTTCTCATGGCCATCACTGACCATACCATAGATGGATATGGGGGTCTCCAAAAGTTACGTCTTTTATTTGGGCACAAAAGAAAGAAGAATAGTTGCTTCGAGTAGGTAAGAGACTCCCTAAACCCCGAAAGAGCCCTTCCACTTCCTTTCCGACCTCAAAGTGTGGAGTTCAAGGGCTCTAAGCCCCTGACGAGATCCCTGCACTGATGTGGGTAACCTTGTATGGAGTGCATATAGGATGTTTTGGCTTTAGGATACCTAAACCTTAAGCCCTACAACACACACCGAGGAACTTTGGTAAGGGCCTTGTCATTCCGAGCACACAGCTGGGCAACTTGTCAGACATTATTCCACGTCCCACTTGTTGCCCTGAATTGGGTTGATGGGTTATAGGGCTTTAGAGTTCAGGGTTTAGACCTTAATCCGTAAACACTAAACCCCAATAGTGAGCATGCAGGGCCTAATAGGAGGGTCGATGTTCATAGATTTCAATGAGGAGTTCACAAAGCAAGATCGAGGCTGGTTGTCTTGAGAACTTCCCTGCTCAGCACAAGGTCTGCGGTTGATGCAATGCAATGACGTTTGCCTTTCTGATTGCTAGCCGGGTAGGCCTGTAGATGAAGTCCATTGTGTAAAGTGCGTCGCCACGGGCCGTCCCAGCGACAGATAAGTCACACTTGGTTAAGGGTTTAGGGCATTTCCGGGATAAACGGGTGCAGCAGAAGCTTTTTTCACACGAAGACTTGATCACGAGGCTCAGCTATGATTTCCTTGATTATCTCAGCACAACCCCTTCGTTCTCCAACCAAGCCCAATTTAGAGGCTGTGATTTACCAGCTAGGCTTATATGGGATTATCATCTTATGATCCTACCCATACTTGCCTGAGCTAGCTTCATCTGGTCACCCTTGAAGTAGCAGCTCAAACGGCAAAAACACAATTTTGGGGTCCACGAGTACTACTGAATTAGTATGCGTTGGCAGTAGTTTTGGAATTTCCGAAAATCAGGAGTCCGTGTTCGGGTCCCTATGATGGGGATTGTGGTCTATGCTTGAGCCCCCTACTTATGGAAACCCCTGTTTCTGGGCGGGTACTTCATGTTGGTTCAGTGGTTGCCTGCTCCTTGGGAGCGTAGCACATGTTTGTCGTGTCTCTGGCAACTTCAGGAACCCATTGACTCAACGGCAAAGTTTGTGAACACGTTTCCCATGAACACCGCCTAGAATGCCCGCATGCCATGCTTCTGGTCAGGGGCTGGAAAAAACATTCACGCTATGCACTACTTGGATGATGCGGTAGGAGGGGATGGTTGTCACAGGCTTGGTCATTGTGCGAGTCCCCGAAATAATCGGGGTCCACCAAAGGAGACCCGCATGGCATACATGTTTGCCTTACGAAGCCCTGCTGGGTGGTTTCACACGCTGATTCCCGGGAACCCTAACAGTGCGGAAACAAAAGACCAGTTTTCTTTCTAAATCCTCAAAGCCCCAGGCCGCAGGAAGCTTTGAAGTTCAGTTTGCTCCTTACAGCCTTTAGCTTGCAAGGGCTTAGAGTTGAATTGTACTTGGGTCTAGCGTCCCACATACCGTAATTAAGGCACATTCCATGGTCTCCCAGGGAGTTTGTGTGCTTACAATTCCTGGTCCAGTCACACTATGGATGCTTGGTTGTATGGGTTCTTTCAATTTCAAAAGTTTTGTTTTTAACAGCACAAAGTTGTCCTGTGCACGGCATTTCACACTTCCAGTCTCGCTGAAGTCTAGAAGTCAAGCCGGTGAGCGCTTGTGCTCTCGGGTCCCGCTGGAAGCTCCATCTAGCTTTGTGCAAACCTAGGTGCTAAAAGAGATCCAAACCCAAGCATGGGCAAAAATCCCTGGGCTGAACACACCATTGCTGCCAAGCCTCAAGAGCCAACAGCCCTTGCCCAGGCTACATTGAACTGACTGGTGAGGACTGCTTCAGGTTTAGCGTTGTTTTTAGGATTCAGGGCTTAGGGTTTAAGATGTAGGGGCAGGCCCATTATGGCGCAATTCTTACTGCTATTGTTGGTTTTTCACCATCGTTGCTGCTAGCGCCCCTGTTGCCACAGCTAGCCTGCACATGCTAAGCTCGGACCCTGGAGAGTAACCGCTGAACCCTGAACTGTTTATGATACCTTGTGGTTGGCTATGTGTGTCGTACCTGAATCTTTCTGTTGAATGTATATGAAACAGTGTGGACTTCGTAGATGCACACATATGCACATGGGTACATCTATACTGCATATACATATATATTTATGTATATGTATATGTATCTATATCTCTCTATATAGATATATGTGCAAAGCTGCATTCGGGTGTTCTCAGTTCATGCAAAACCTCGGGCCCCGATGACTACCATCGTCTGTCTTTGCAAGGGTAGTTATCGTCCATTCTGGGTCGACTTGAGAAAGTTATACTGCTGCGCTGAAAACGGCGCCCTACACGTGGCATGCTATGTACATAAGGCACGTGATCTCAAGGTCAAATGGGGAAAGTATCCACGGGTCCGGGTCCTGTAGATAAGTTTGAAAGGAAATGTGAAGGACATTAATGGCCTCCTGGAGATCAGGAATTGTGATCAACTACCATGCACGCTGTGGTGTCCATTCCCTTCTGGTTTCAATGCCGCTGCTTCTGTCTAAGCTTTGAGCCATGGGCCCTTACTTCGGGCCCTTCTTTTCAAATATACCGATTGTATTCCCAACAATAAGCAGGTCGGTTTGAACTTCGCATTCTTTGGTTCAAACCCTAAGCCACGGGCTCCCGGTAGAAATGCTTGAACCCTAAATCCCAAACCTTAAACCTTAAACCCCCAACCCTAAACCCTAAATTGCCGTGCCTGCACTCTGTGCGATGCGCGTGTCTAAACCCTAAATCCCAAACCTTAAGCCCTAAAACCCCTCAACCCTACATCCCAAAGGCGACACCCCTAAATTCTGGCCTTCTCTTGTCAGCTAGCAGGACGGCTTTCCCGACTTCTTTGAGGCTGGGTACGTTTGGGGTTCAAGGCTAGGGTTTAGGGCTTTAGGGTTTCAGGGCTTAGGGTTTAGGGTTTAGGGGCTTAGGGTTCAGGGCAGTCTCGAGTCCTGGGCGCAAACAAGTTTTGGGGTTTAGCGTTTATGGGGGCTCTTTGGGGCATGCTGGTGGTTGAATATGATTGCTTCTTCTGTGAGCCCTGATGCCATGAGCCCCCTCTCGGTTTTACTTGGTGACGCCCTGGACTCTAAAGGGTCAGGCTGCACATCTCCCAAACTGCCAACTCTATACCCAAGATGCGAACCCGGCATGCTGCTCAGAGGTTTAGGGTTTATAGCGGGGCCTGGGCATTGCCAAAGACTGGCATATAGGCAGGCGCATTGAAGCTGTTCATTGCATCGATTTGTTTTTGCGCATGGGCGTTTCAGTCTCCAAGGGCCGAGTTGCGCATTGAGCGATTGCCTGTGAGAGCGCCATTTCAGATTTCTATATAGATCTATGTAGTTAATTACTTGAATAATTAACAGAACATCCCAGAACCCACCCACCCCAATTCATAATTGGGCGGCCCCTTTAAATGTAATGTCACCTTTTTAAGGTGCTCTTTCGACTTTCACTCCCAAGATTTCATTATTTAATATCAGGGGCTTAATATTAAGGGGAAGTGATTATTCTTATTCGACTTATTCTTAGCAGTACTAATTTGAACGTTTGCGCTAAGTTTGAAACGCTGACGTGTTGCAATTACTTTACTATTAGGGGTTGTAATGCTATTGTAATACTATTGAGTTATTTGTTCTTACTACATTCCCACCCTAAACACTAAACCCTCTTAAACCGTTGTCTGAATTCCCTTACGATCTCAAACAGCATCCCCAGATTGTGAATTCTCCTGCGTGCAACTCCCTGACCCTGACTTTGGGAAGCCCTTGTTCACGTGTGGAGTGTACGATGTAGCGTGACTGTTTAAGTTTAGCTTAGGGATTAGGCATTTGGGTTTGGGGTTCAGGGCTTTGGGTTAAGGGTTAGATAGGGACACTCCCAACTTATCACAAGTGTAGCCAGCAAAAAACCTTTGATCCCTTACAAAAATTACGATGGATCACACTTGTGTTTCTGAATATGCCTACTTCGGAGAACCTCATCTAATCCTGCCAAGGTCGCGCAGGTACAGCTCCACATGCCTTCTGAGCATATGCCTCTTAGCTTGCATGGGGTTCTAGAATTGCTGGGCAGGTCTTCTGGAGGGAAGTGAGCCTCAGGTTGTAGAGAACTTGAGTGTGTCTCAAGATTGCGAGAGTTCGCAATCATGTTCCTATCATTTGTAAGGGCTTGGAGAAAGGCCAAATAGAGAGCGGGCAAGCCGTTTGAGAATTGCTCACTGGAGATTGCACGTTGCCATCGGCTGTGCCAAACCTCTTCTTGGAACCCCAATGTCCCGCTCTGAGGTTTCGCTGTACTGTTATGGATAGTATCCTCCGGAAAGCAGCAACAAGCGGCAAGCCTTTTGAACAACGAAATTTCACACGCAAACACCGAGAATGACTGCTGTATGGAGTTGTGCTGCGGACATGCAGACATGTGGCTGCAAATCAAAGAGGGAGGTTTAATTACAAGGTCGGGCGGCCATTATGCGAAATAGGGTGGTAACAGAATTGCCCTGCTTCAGTCTAACCCCTTTGCGAGACAGCTCTTTTGTGCAGCATGCATATATGGGGGTTTCCCAAAATTAGGGGTACCGTTTTGGGGATCCTAAGAATAATGACTGTAGTATTTTGGGGTCTACTATTTAGGGAAATTACCATATGAAGCTTTCTTGACAAAGGTATGTCACTGCAGGCCGCGACATAGGGGTATGCAACACGGGCCCGGACGTGGCAGGGGCCTGCGACCAAACGGGATTTTGATCAAAACTCATAGGCATCATAAGGGTTACATGGGGGGTTGCCAAAAATGTGGCCCCCTTACAATGCCCAGCTTAAACACCACAGTCCTTGCTATAGCTACTGTTTTGAAGAAGCTCCCATACATATGATAAGCAGCCCCGCTCGTTTCCAAGCTTTTGTTCCAGCGCTGATACCGTCATTTCCAAATTCCAGTCATGGCTTGAAGCAAATTAGTCAACACCATTCTCAGCAAGTGGGGCAGCTACTGAAGGAATATTACCTCCAAGATTTGTGGCTTGTAGGAAATTCCGATGATTCAAGAGAACTTCTCAAGGTTCCCCGATTCCTCAGTGTGCAGTAATAGCTTCCTTCTTTTCTGTTCCGGTAGAGATGGGGGATCTTGTCAGAACAGGGCCCCCAGAAAACCCTGGGGCCCTGGAGAACTCTCTTGGCACCCTGCAAGATGCCTGTTGGAGGAGTGCATGTACGCAAGGATTGAACGCTGAAACCTAGGATTGACGGCAAGAGCTTTGCCGCGGAGCTCCAGGTTGTGCACAGGCGACATTGTGCGAGTTGAGGGGTCTTCAGTTTTTTTGATTCAGAGGTGCTTCAATTGGCAAATTGTGTGTTGAGGGTGCTTTGTGTAAATTTGACCTTGTGATTTGGGGCTGGGAAGCCCCTCATCCTTCAAGGAAGGCATGCTTCGAATTTCGGGGGTTTCTTGGGCCTAGATTCGAGGGCTTAGGGTATAGGCGAACCCATCCTCTGGCCCAAGTGTTTAGAATTACCATCTTGCACCTCCGAGGTTGTGAAGCAAAGAAAGCAGTACACCTCCGCTGCCCTGTACGTGAATTTCCCAAAACTAGGGGTCATATTTTTTTGGAGGGTCCCCAGAATCAGGATTAAAGTGTTTTAGGCTCGTTTTTGGGGTGCCCGTATTGCTGGAAACTAGTCCAGTCCAAAATCCTGAGCCTCGTTACATGGCTTCCGTGGAAGCAGCTTGGAGCTTGCTGGCGAAAACAAGTTGAGCTGGTGACCCTAAACCTTGAACGCTATTAAGGAGTTCAGGGTCCACGTAAGGTTTAGGGCCTCAGGTCTAGGATCTGATGCTTTTAAATTTGCCTCAAGAATTCGCAGGCCTGCGGCCCCACTGCCCATATGAGCTGTACTCTGAAGTCCTTAAAAGGGGGTTGTCAAGGGGATTATATAGGTCTCCTAGTATACGGATATGTGGAGTTTAGAGATTAAACTATAGCTCATGTCCACAACTTCAATTCAAGGTTATATCGAGACGGTACCAAAGCAAATGTTCGGATTGTCAGATGTGTCCCTGCCCCCTGATACTGCTTACATCAAACAATTACAGTTACAGTATACCAAAGATAATTCCCAACCCCTAATATTACATATATCCAAATATTGTAGTATAAAAAGAGGTTTTACACACTAAATTCTAAAGGTTTCCTGAAGCCCTAGGCCCTAAACCCCAAACCATAAGTATGTCCTCCTTGCCCGAAAGCTGAGAGACTCAGCTGTTCTTGGGAAGACGCCAAAGTACACTGACGGGTGCGCATGGCCCTCGCAAAAGCCCTAATCCCTGAACACTAAAGCCTGAACCACGTTTTGTGCAGGCACCAAGCCTCGGTGACGCAGGCAGTCAACAGTGCCGATTCGTTTCCCTTTGTGCCTTGACGGCAATGGGGGCAACTTAGGGGTTCCACTGAAGGGTTCACAGGACCGCATTACCTTACTCTGAGGCCCTAAATACGATTTATTTTCCCCTACACATATGTATATATGTATATAAATATCTGTTCATATGTACATACACGCAGTCCCTAAAGCCTAACCCCCTCTATATATGCATATATACACAGAAATACATCTGTTTCATTCAGGTATTGGTGCATGTAAGGGTCCAGAGGCGAAACCCAAGGTTTAGAGCTTCAAACTACAGGCCCGGGCTATGGGGAGGTTTGTGCTTAAGTGCTTATTAGGGTTTAGGTTTAGGGATGAAGGTTTAGGGTTTAGGTCTGGGGGCTTAGAGGTTCGGGGTCTGGGTTTCTATTTGCCCCGGTATTGTCCCAAGAACTGTTTATCTCTATGTATTGGGTGGGCTCCATGATAAACACTAACTCCATACTGTTCAGGAGATGCAGTGGGACCGCAATACCCTTGATTGGAAGGTAAATCTTCTACTCAGTTACTCTGGGACTAGTGAATAGGGATCCTCTAGTCCTAAACTCTAAAGCCATTAGTCGCATCAGTCTGGTAATGCCCTCACCCCTTTTCAAACGTCAGTCACGGGGTATAGGTGAAGGCACATATGATTGACTGTTTGTTGGAGGCTGAACCCTCCAGGGTGGACATGGGGGTCGCTCTTGTAGTTTTATGTAGTCCCTAATATAACCCCCTAGGAAGGAACCTTGTCCATTGGCTATCTGGGAAATATTGACTGTAGCTCATATAAGATACAAGTTCGGTAGGAGTTCGATAGGTATTGTGCATCATGTGAGATCCGGCAAGAGTCGCCCCCCCATGCATTCCCAGCAGAGTTTGGTTTGGAGAAGAAGCTTGATCTGGATTTTCAAGGAGGAGTGATGGGGGTCTTTGTTGGGGTTTTATATAGAGGTTGGTTTGAGAAATACCCGTTTGAGAAATATTGGAACTAGCATGTGGTGACATATTTTGCCATTGGAAGACCGTTGTATTCTAGTAGGCCTCATACGCATACTTCAAAGTCATGCTCTGAGCATTGCGTCTCAGACTTTTTTGAGCTCATATTTGCTGGAACAGGCCAACTCCTTCATGCCGAAGCAGGAAGAAAGATTCGTCAAGGATACCTGCGTCCTCAAGTTGGATCATGGAAGTCTCGAAGCTACTTCAATTTGAGGAGGTGTTTGAAACGACCACAGGTTGTAGACACAATCCGCAAACCCAACGCCATACCCTCAAAAGGGTTTGAGACAAAATTAACAAGCAGCAGCAGCAACAACGACGACGACGACGACGACGACGACGACACCACCACCACCACCACCACCACCACCACCAACAACAACAACAACAACAACAACAACCACAACCACCACCACAACAATCCCGGCAACAGTCACCACCACCACCACCACCACCACCACCACCACCACCACCACAACAACAACAACAACAACAACAGCAGCCACAACGACAGCGACAGCGGCAGCGACACCGACGACACCACTACCACCACTACTACCAATACCACCAATACCACCAATACCACCAAGACCACCACCACCACCACCACCACCACCACCACCACCACCACCAATCTTTGAGCTAGAGAGCACTTCTTGCCAGCAATACATGGTTTTTGCGATTGTTCAGGAGGCATGCTGACGA